>JAJEKB010022010.1:19217-153998 GCA_022393335.1 Macrotrachela quadricornifera | reverse complement strand
ATGAAAAATTATTTTTTTCTTTTGTTGTAGATTAATTAAAGGAAAATGTTAGGTCGTTTGTGAAATCTATTGGTGATTGCAATATGTATATTGAATACTTTTAATTCAATATCTGCTGGTTTGCGTGTTGGTCTTATAGTTCAATGCAGAAACCAAATATTAAATTTGAATTATTCTGAATCATTACCGGCAGCAACAAATGTAAATATAACAGTGCATGTTGAAGATAATAAAACTTGGGAGACATGTCAACTGAGAAATATAACAAATGTAAATATAGTTATACTTCTTCCTGTTAAAGTCTATGCATCAATAACATTGTCACAGGCCAATTGTAAACAGGCAATATTTACCGAACTTAGAATGATTGGCAATTTCAATCTTACTTTGGGTGCACCAGTAGGGATATTTAACTTTACAATGGATTTAAGTGATTCAACACAACTTCGTCAACTAAATGTACCACAAAAATTCACTGCTCCAGCAACTTTGCCAATTGGTATTAACACCTTTATATCTGGAAACTTCACCTATAAATTTCCCCAAGCGAAACACGAATCAGGCTGCCAAGCAATTCCAAATGAGCAAGTTTTAGTAGATGCGGATTTATATATTCTCTTCACCGACTCATTAGCTTCTATATTTCACTTATAGACTCGTAAAATCGTCACAGTTTACATTTGACTATATTTATTAATATGTTTTTTAATGTTTCTTTTCTTCAGTATTGCTTGAGCCGTGAGTTTCTTTACTTTTTAGTGCTCAATATATCTCAAGAATTGCTATCATTTTGTTTTTTTGCTAATAAATAATCAAACATTTTTGATACTTTTTATGTGCAAGCATAAATTTTTTCAAGGAGATCTTCTATTATGTTCCACTATTTCTGATAATTTTTAATTAAAAAGGTTTTATCAGAAAACTTTTTCCATATGGAGGATTTGAGAGGTAACTTTTATGTTTTTAGGAGTCCACAATGAAAGTTGATCTCAGTATTTTAGAAATTCTAGTGTAAAACCCTAAAACTTTGGCTTATGTTTACTGAAATACACTAATTAAACTTTTAATTTCTCGACTTTATTAACTAAATAGGAAATCTTGTAATTTGCCTTCCAAACTTTTTAGCACTTCGAATCTTTTATTGTCGGGTGAGGTTTACTATGAGTTTTTTAACAATAGTCTAATGCAGAGACTGATCTGTAGAAACATTTGAATTTATCAGTTAGATGGAATTTCGAGATTCCCAAAATTTCGTTTTCACCTTTCTGCTATTCCATTGTCAAGGTCGTAGGAAATCAAGATAGATAACGAAGAAGATTATGCGTTTGAGTTTTAAATATTAGATGGTTGATTATCGAGTGTTATTTCTTCGATTTCGGTCGAATACCATGACTGCTGATCCGTTTTAAAAAAGCAACATGGCTTTTCATTTCAATATATGCATGATATACAGGATGTTACAAAACTCCATCAGAAGGTAAAATTTGAATAACTCGTCAGCAACCTAGTCGGATTTAATCATCTTTTCGCCATTTATGGAATATTGTCTAAAATTTGATATCATATACATTGATCTATAACAGTTCTGCAAATTCATTATTTTGAATTGAAATATATACACCCACTCATGTCAAAACATGTATAAAAATATTCTAAGAATTCTTCATTTCCATTTCGCCATCGAACATTTTTCAGCATATCAACAAATTGATTTGCACTGAAATTTATCCAAAATAGCGTGTGACTGTCTCGAAAAACATTCGATAAATGACGAAATGTGAATGATCAAGACGAAGAATTCCATAAAATTTTTTTAAATATGTTTCAAAATGGATGGCTTCGCATATTTCAATTGCAAATAATGTAGATGAAGAAATGTTATAGATCAATTTACATGATATAAAACTTTAGAGAATACTCTATAAAATGGTGAAAAGATTATCAAAATCGCTTAAGTTGATGACGAATTATTGAAATTTTATTTTCAGACGAACTTTTGGGACATCCTGCACTCTAAAAAATGCCCGTATCCTACAATACTGAAATCCGTCGGAAATTCCTACGGGAACCCTCTTTTCGTTTCCGAAAGGGTTTTCAGCATCGAAAGCGTTTTCAAGAATACCTTGCTGGTTTCCAAGGCCTCGGAAACTTTGCAGTTCTCCACAGTACCGATTTCAATGTTCTTAGAATATTCTAGAATACCTTTTCCCTATTATCAGAAACCCAGACACTACTTTCGTAAAATGATTCTTCTCTAAAATACCATTGCGTATTCGAACAGATATCCAAGAATACCTTTTTGGTTTCTGGATTATTTAATCAGAAACCAGAACGGTTTTCAAGCTTCTGAAAGCTTGAAAAAGGTGTTCCGGGCTACGATTTTAGTTGTCGAGTTCTTTTATCGGAAACCTGCACGCATTTCGACCATTCGGAACAGAGGTAGGATAAGTACTTGTACTTGTATTTCACACAAATCTATTTGTTCCACTTCTTTCTGTCCAAGTCTGATACGCCCATTCTTAACCAATGAGATTTCAGGGCAGTTTCTCTTGCTTATGTACCACAGAAACAATATTGTTGTGTACGGGGACTTTTGTTCATCTCAACATTCTCTACCAAAATGGTCATAGAACCCTATTCACCAAATGCATAATAGTGAAGATAAGCCTCCTTGGAATTTAATTGCACCCTGAGTCAGAGATAGAACAAGTACATGTACTTGCGTCCTTGCTCTGATGTTAATATCATAAATACTTCCAAGAAAATCAGAAAATTAATTTAATAAAATTATTAAATTATTTAATTAGTAGTCAAAATTCAGTTTTTCAATATATTGCAACTCTGTTTCATATTCTACTAAGAAAAAAAATTCTTTTCGAAAAACATTTTTGATTGATTTCCATTAATTACCAAAGTTAATCAACTGATCGATCGAATGATTCGACAAGTGAAATTTCAGAATAGAGTCTACACAAGAGGCGATAAATAAAAAATAAGAAAAAAAAAACAGTATTTTTTTACAAGAATTTTTATTATTGTTATATTGTAACATGTCAATTCAAGATATTACGAATAATCAATTGTAAGTTTTGTCTTTACAAAAAGACTTCTCTACATCATATATACTTGTGCTTGTTAATCTTCATTCAAGCAAAACAGAGTGAGAATTGTTTTTATAAGTTAAGCATGCTTTCACTTTGTTAAAAAAATGTTCAGAGTAACCGGCAGTGAATGTATCGAAGAATTCAGTAGATTTACGTATATTAACTATAAGTTTGTTATTTTTCAGTTTTTTTGAAAAATTTTTTTCATAAGACATCTAGCTGAATCACTCCTCTGTCCATTGGTGAATTTTATTTTTCAATATCTTGTGATTTCACCTATCCACAAGATTTTGAGAAATAAAATTCATTAATCGATAGAGGAGAGATTCAGCTAGAGGTCTCGTGCAGAAAACTTTTCAAAGAAATGAAAAATAAGAATGTTCTAATTAATATACATGAATCTACTGACTTCTTATCTACATTCACTTCAGGTTACTCAATGAACTTTGGTATATTTTTTCTAATCAGTTGCCGGATATTTTTTCTCTCCTGAATAGTCAAATATTTTTCTTTCATAACCATTCCTATACATTAAACAATGTCCGTCTATCGAGATATTTTTTTTTCTTGCTTTCACAAGTATATAAACGTTCAGTATGTGGGAACTATCTTCTAGAGTGAAAAAAATCTGAGAAAAAAAACACACCAGGCAGTTACTTAACTTTTTCAACAACTGTTGAGATTGTACAGTTTTTATATTGATTGATTTAGTTTTATTAATATTTATAATTTTCTTGAGAGATTTAGTCAAAATATTTCGATTTAAAAATAAACTAAATAGCATATTCGGAATCACTGCAAAACAAATTCACTAATTAAAATAATTCTCAGTGAAAAAAACTTACGAAAAATTCATTTGCACATTCTTAGAAAAAATTTCAAGAGGTAGCACAGAAGAAGTTTTTCCATAAAAATTATTTTCGTTACTACAGTTTTTGCATTGATTTCGAATATGCTATTTAGTTTATTTTTAAATCGGAATATTTTGACTAAATTCCTAATGAAAAATAACAAATATTTCTGAAAATCATATAAATCAGCACAAAAACTATTCAATTACAACCGTTGTTGAAAAAAGTTAAATAACCTGATTTTTTCATATAATTTCATACTAGAAGATAAAGGTTTTTTACGAACTTTCTGTGGATGCAGTATAAGTTCTGTGATTCCCTCATTTTTTTCACCAAAAAGATAAATCTTTGAAAAAAGATGCTTTATTTTTGCATGAAAAATTACTTTATTCGTTTTGTTTTTTCAACAGAATTATGTTTATAGATTGTATGATTATGCGTCAATATACCAACTAACTGCTCTTGCATGATATCATATGCTGTTTTTTTGTATTTTTTCAATATTTTTTTTGTTATATTGAAATTTACAAAAGTGAAATTCAGCGTATGGATAAATCAATTCAAGAAGGTCAAGAGCTATTGATGGAGAAGAGGTTAAACAATAAACAAATAAAACGGTTGACTACAGATGTTGGTACACGTTTTTTAACACAATTCTATCTCGATGTACTCTTAGATGGTGAGTATTATATCGTATTTATATAAATATTTGCAATTCATCCTTTTTAGCAGCACAACATCGGCTTCGTACACAACAACAATAAATAATGAAAAATATTGACTTCGTTTTTTTTCATATATTGTTTTGGTCAAGCTTTTGTTATATTTTTTTCTTATTTTGTTATCATTCATTACTTACATTAACTGATCCACTTATGATTAACTTTTTTTTTGTAATTGTTATCGTTATATTTCGTTATCTTATTATCATTTTGTTACGTTCATTAGTTGATCTACTTGTCGATGAAGATTTTCTTTGAATAAAGTTGTTATTATCATTCTCATTATTTTAGAAATCTATGAGATTTTTTTTAATTCTTAATATGCTTAGTTATTTATCTAATTTTAGGGCTTTAAAAATATGATTTTTATTTTAAAGAATGGAGAATAAAATCTGATCTTAGTTTATTGCTTATTATTAATCGATTGAATGATTCTTTCACAAATAGACAGATTTTGTAGAGGTTTTTCGATGATCATTTCGATATAAGAAGGTTGTGATCTTCATTAAGAAATGATAATATTACAGTGAATATACTAAACATAGTAAAATAATTTAAAATTACATTTTTCCTGAGAGAAGATCGGAAAAAGTCGATTCATTGATCTAAAAAATGATATTTTTCTGGAGAAGCATGACAAAAGATTTTGTAGAGGACAGTTACTCTAGAAATTGCTATAGTTAGCTTTTCAAATACTGGAAGAATATTGAATAAATCTGAATGGAACATTGTGTAGGCTTTTTATGATATAAAATAAGATTTTTGATAGAAATATTGTATTAAAATTTATTCAATATTCTTTTAGTGTTAGAGAGATCAACTACAGAGATTTATAGAGGAACTTTTCCTCTACAAAATCTATTGTCATATTTCTCTGGAATGTGTAGTCATTTTGAATTTGGTGAATAGACTTTTTCTGATCTTTTACCAGGAAAAATGAGATTCTAAACCATTTTATTATGTTCAGTATGTTGATTATAGCATTATCATTTTTTAATGATATTCACAACTTGTTCATACGAAAATGATCAGCAGTAAAAGCTCTAGAAAGTCTGGTATAAAAGAAGTTTTCTGAATATTTTGTGTATTATTTTGTTTGACTATTCATGAAATTACTGAAATAAATTTGAAGACTGTCTTTAAATATGGTGAATAATGATGATGATGATTAATTGGAAGGTGTCTGTATTTAGCACTAAGTGGTATATGATTTGATTCTTCTAGATCGAATTAAAATATGATATTTAATTTTTCAATACGATTAGACGTTGATTTTGATGTCCGGATTGTTTTTTTTTATTGATGAAATCTTTCAAAGATGTTAGATCATCTTAACAATTTGATTCAGAAAAAAATTTTTTTAGTAATCTTTATAGTATAATAAATGACAGGCCGATATTTATGGAGTTTAATAGAGGATTGATTTGATGGGATTATCTATGTTCTTGTTGATATTGATAAATATAAATATTCCTAAATCGTAATTTAAAGAAAATGTTCTGATAAAAATAGAATTTTTATGACGTCTAGAATTGGCAATGGCTATGCTATGTTTGACCATAGTTTGTTTTCTTCATGCTGTTTCAAAAGCTTTTGATAAATTTATATAGATGTGATTAAATCACATACAGCACAGAGTCAGAATGTGGATGGTATTCGATAAATGAAGATATATTCCATGAAATGAACAGATAGATCATCCTTTTGGTAAATGATATCCAATTGTCGACATCAAGCCCTTTGCGAATGAGTGAACATTATCAAAAAATTTTGTTTGCACATTTAATTGGTCTAAGTAGCATTATTGCCGATAGTTCAGTTGTACTCGATCCTACTGATCCTAATACATACAAAGAACTTTTCTCTGATTTAACTTCAAACGTAGCAAAACGTTCACAAGAACTACAACAAGTGACTAATGATCAAGATGTGAAGAAACTGATTGAACAAGATTTAACCAATACAAATCAAAAATTAGCAAAAATTAACGAAGAATTAGAGCAATTATCGGAGAATGAAAGTTCTTTACAAGCTCGTATGGAAGATATAGATGAACGTCTCTTTAAACAACAAAATATATCAGCTATACAAAGAAGAGAAGATATTAAAGAGAAAGAAACTCTTAAGAAACAATTAACAAGTTTTGAATGTTCAATGCTTTTAGTTCAACGTCAACAAGAGGCTCTATTGATTAGACGAAATACGATAAATTTCATCAAACGTAACACAAATTTAGCAATGTTCTATCGAACAACTGAAAGTCGCTTGCAGGCTTTATTTATCAGTATTTTAGGAGCACAAGGTGGCTATGTGAAAAGGGAAGGAACAGCTATTCATCTGATGTCAGCAACTATTCCTTTCAGTAAGTATAATTACCAATGCATACAATTGCCACTATATGTTTTGAAGATGATAAAACTTAGAGAAATTAGTATAAAAGTCTGTTAAAAATTGGATCTTATGAATGCAAATGATAATCCATAGAGTGATTAAAACCTGTGAAATCATCAAACTTTCTAGATGTATTCAGCATAATTTACTGTATCTTAGTCCAAAATAACTAAGGATATCACTCATTTCTTTGAAGAAAGCATTCAGCTAAAACATGACTTTTTAAAGAAACTTTCTTTTACTTCATTTTGATGCTACTTTTTTCATTTGCTTCAGTATAACTGCCCACGTAAATCCAGTATTTTGGGAATTATATCTGATGCCGATATCGAACATTTTTTATTCGAAAATGATTGAAGATCCAGTTTCCGAACTTCTTTCATTTGTATTTGTGTTCGACGATGGAGACGTCAGCAAAATACTAAAACATCCATTCTTTTTAAGATATTTATTGTTAGCGGCAGTCGACATACCTAAAAGAAGATATGCGAATTTTATTGTGTTTTGAATATATGTAAAATGCTCAAGTTTGAAAATTTTAATAAAGCTTTTTTTATGATGATTAGATAGAACTCGTTGAGTTGCATTTAAACAAAATTTGATATTTTAAAAAAAGGTTTTAATAAATTTTAGACAAAGAGTCGAAGTTATCGTTATTTTTAAATATGCGGGAAAAATAGATCGAAAATTTCAAAAATTCATAAAACTTTTTTAAAATCTAAGATACATCTTGTGACATACGACCTAAAAGCGAATGTAGAAGTTTTTGAGCGTGAAATGTTGCGCCTATCTTCTTCCTCCTTCTCTACGGACCGTGATCGATAGTCTTGCAATCTTTATGTATGCGCCATAAAGCGTGGCGGACATCGTAGCAACGGCCTATCACAAACGTGACAGTCAGACTCCATTATGTTTCTCTCTACAGAATTAATTTGTAATTTTTATTCATGTATTTTAAGTATTTTGCATTGAAAAATTATCACTTTTGCTTAAAAATATGTCATACATTGTATAATGTAATGCAATTTCTCGAAAAAAAAATGATATAAAAATGTCAATATTTAACTAATTATTAATTATTTCGTGGTCTTCTAATAAAGCTGATGAACTTTTGTTCAGATATAGTCTTATATTAACCATGATGGTGTATGCAAGGCGAAGGGCTTGACTATAAGTTTATAGAGCAGTCATCCTATTCCGCAATGCTGAACATTCCGGAATCAGTTCCTTCTAGTTTCGGGAATTCTGTCGTCATATATTATGAAACGATTGTTCGACATTGACCCAGTTCCATTAATTCTCGGAATTAGATAGTTATCTGCAAACAACCTTTAAGCACAACAGCATGCGTGAGAGTGAGGGCAAGAAGCAATTCCGGATGTGGAATTCCGTCTTCAATCAATTCCCAAAATTGTGGAATTGACGGAAGTCGATCAATGTTTATGACGCGTTTGACGTTCAATGACGATTGAATTCGCGGAATAGGAAGTGTTCTCAGTTTATAGTCAAGTTTTATCTATCTACAATTAGCACTAACAACTATATTGTGCTTGACATTTTAATCTTTCAGGGATTGAGCTGCCAGTTTTTTTCTAACGTCATTCAACAAGTTCTATCGAATCATCACAAAAAATATTCTCTTGACATTTTGAACTGTGAATGTATTGCATACACTTTAACTACAGTAAAATTCGACGACTTTCCTCTAGGCATGCAAATAGCTGCTAATATTTTGACCTCATCGCTTTTACGGTTTTAGCTTCCATTTGATATAATATGTTCCGTATTTTTAATAATCGACGTAAACATCTTCATTGCAAGGTAATCAATGGAGTGAGCTCTTTAGAATTCAATGCTTGAAAAATTTCCATGGAATCTTATAGCTTTGTATTTCAACGCTCATGAAAATAGTCAATCATATTCGAATTCCCTATTATCGGTCGAAAGGCATTTCGTCGATAAACATTTATTCGACAAGTCATTTTGTCAACACGCATTTCATCGAAAGTGAATAATTTTATCTTTTTTATTTGTCTCACCGTTAGCAGACAAGTTCCGTAGGATTAGCTAATTAACTCTACTCCTTTGACAACAATGGAAGAATTTCAGGGTAGCACTGAGCGAAATTGCATATATTTCATCACAAAACATATTTCTAAAAGCTTCGCAGTCTGCCCCAGACGATTCAGACTCTTCCAATTATTTTTCAGATTGGTTAAGGCTTAAGAATTCACTGAATTTTCTCTCGCACTACACACTCACGCCTTCACATTTGGAGTGCTCTCTATGACTAAGAAAATATTTTCAACCAAAGAACAGATGTTCATGGGAATTCATTGATAAAATGTTTGTCGGTGAAGCATTATGTAGACGAAATGTTCTGTTAATGAGAATTTGTCGACAAATAACATATTTACCTATAATTTTATAGTTTGTAATCTTCTTATCAATTACTATTACTATTCATAAATTCAATTTTATATAGATTTTCATTTGTATTTTGCGCTTAACTCTGTTGAAAATACTTTTGACAATTCTGCAGTTAGTATCGATTCGCAAAAAGAGGCTATTTACAGTCTTTGGAGCTTATGTTTACACGTTTTATAAAACGTAGTTAAAAATATTTCTTCAGATAAGTTCAAATGATATAAAAATAATGTAATCAATCCGTATACATGCGCAATCGTAACACTATTAGAATTTTCGAATACTAATATTAACATATATCATAACCTGAATTTAAATGTCCCACACTACCACCCGATAGATTAACTAAAGTTGAAGTATTGTACAGTATGAGTTGTATTCTCCTTCTATATTAGTCTAAGATGTTTTAGTAAAATAGTAAAAGTGAGATATGAACTATAAACGACATTTGATTTGTCTTTTAGTGAATATAATAATCTCTCATATAAAATCATCACTTAATCCTGTGCTATCAAAACTTAACGAAAAAGAGCAGAAAAAAGAATGGTATCATATATCAAATGTTGGTAATATTGAGGAACTCAATCGAATAGCATCTGACACAGCCGGTATGATAACACTCTACTATAAAGAACAAATTCAGTCAATCGATCCATTGCAAAAGATCAAGGGTAGCAATATGTTTAATGATAAAATTAAATGGATTAAAGATGTGTTTTACGATGTTCGTCCAGAAAGTTACGAAGAGATGGCCGTTTTCATGGTTGGTGAATATGCAACCGCTTGGATAATCGAAGCTCTTCTGACAGGCAAAAATAAGATTGTTCCAAATGAACCATTGCCACAACAATTATGGCTATATGTAGCTAAGAAAAATCCCGTTGATCAAGGAACAACCATGAAAGTAACAGATGTTGTTGGCCTTTCAGCTGGACAACAAAAAATTCCTATAAAGACCAGAAATTTCTTAGATGCAGAAATTAGCGAAAAAGTACAGTTACGTTATCTACTTGGTTGTGTTTCTATTGTTAATAGCGATGGTAATATTTATCAATACTCAGTACCGAAAAAAATTACTGATAATGAACTTGATGATCTAAAAAAATTTGGATATGTTTATGTTACACCATTTTCATCCGATGAAAAAGTATTTAATTCGATTGTTGAAGAACGGAAACTAAGGATAGCGAAATATGATGATCTTGGAGATATTTTAACTAGATTTGAAGACATTACCGAACATGCACAAGCTTATGCTAATCGAAACGATGAACATGCTAACAAATCATTGATTACAAAAGAAACAGCCAATCAAGTAGCCAAAATACTTCATGAACAGAAGATCTTTGTTGATTCAAAAGATGTTCAATATGAATTGAAAAGAGCACAAGAAACAATTGAACTAAGTGTTGATATTTTACGTGAAGATATTCAAGAGGAATTAAAATTTTTTCAAACGTCAATCGATGCTGCTGATGAACAAATCAAGCAAGAAGCAATAACAAATCGAGAAACAATGAAAAAAGATAATGAAACACATTATAAGGAAATATCGGAAAAATTACATGGAAAATTGAAAGATATGGAAGCAGTTTTAACTCAACTAATCGACAAACGTATGAACAACATTGAACAAGAAATACAAAAGAAAATGAAAGAAATTCAAACAATTTCTGAAACAGCACAAGCTAAATCATTCCAAGCAATTGCAGAAGCAAATCAAGCAACTCAATTGAGCCAAACATGGGCACAGAAAGCAGAACAAGCTGTAAGCAAGATGCAAAGTCTGGTAGAATCAACCGAACAACGATATAAAGAATTTCAATTGGCAACTAACAATTGTGAGACTGCAGTAAAGCAAACGATTGCTACACAAAAGGTATTTTGCGAACAAACAATATCGGAAATGCGTACAAAAATTGAGCGTGATATTGAACGTACGAAAGAAGCAGCACGCGAATCTGCTGCAAATGCTAAAGAATCAGCACGTGCTACTCGAGAGGCAGCATCAAATGTACAAGATATTCAAAAGACTACAAAAAATCAACTTGAAGTTCAAAAGAAGGAAACCGATCAAACAATTCGAGAAATGAAAGAGCTACGACAGCAAAGCCAAAGAGCGGCTGCCGATGCTCGAGAAGCTGAAAATCAGGCGAGGAGAGCCGCAGATGCAAGTACAAATGCACGTGACAAAGTAGAAACCCAGGCCGAAAAACCAGAGAGCAGATTATGTAATATTTTATAAGACCATCCGCTTACAAGACTTTTTCTATGATCATATTATACGACTCAGTACTATTGTATGTGTTATTTTTTTAAAAGATTTTATAAGATTCAGATAATAAGATGTCAGGGAAAAATCTTTTAAGATTCCTATAAGAAGAAACATACAAGAACTGACTAATGGCTTGTATCGAATCTTATCAGATTATGTAAGCTTCGTAAACAAAGAAACATGCAGCAGGATGCAACGTAGATCTTACATGATCTTATGCGTGTTTTTTCTTCTATCGAAATTCATAATCAGATTCTTTCAATCATCAAAGAAATATATCTATAGTAAAATTCTATTCAAGAGAATAATACATTGTGGTATTTCAATAAGCAAAACAGTTTATAACTTCATACATGAATGTTTTCAGCTGGCTGTCTTCAAAGCACAGGTATCTCTCAACCCAACAGCACTCTAAAATATTTCTCAAACAGCCATTTTTACTAAAACAATCGAGATTAATAAAATACTTCTATCTCTTTCCTACACAACTAATTTATGTTTTTTTACTAATTCCAATGATATACTACTTTACTTTTTTCTACTATATGCTTTCATATACTTTTATTTTTCTATATTGATAAACTATATATATTAATAGTATGTTTTATTTTTCACTATTAATTATGGAGAATACTGTTCATTTTTCTATATAGACTATATAGAAATAGTACAGTGTTGTTTTGCTACTTGTTGAAAACTCACAAAGTGACGTATTAGTTCATTTTATATTTCCTGAGTATTTGTATTGTTTTTATTCTAGAAGATTTAAACAGAATTATATTGAACACACTACATTCTAAAAAAACCGTATCTGGGAAAACTGAAATGCATTCGGAAACCTTTTAGGATTTTCGAATGGATTTTCGACTGCATGAAAGTTTTCAAAAATATCTTCTTCGTTACGGAGTCTCCAAACACTCCTCCATTTTTCAAAATACTAATTTGAACACTCTAAAAGTGTTTGCAAACACCCTTGTGATGTGCTCGAGGTTCTAATCACTATTTTAGGAAATTCACATAGCCCAACAAGCCGATTTTGTTTCTAAAGTGATATCCGACAATCTCTTTTTAGTTTTCGAGCTTTTCTAAATTTGAAAAACGTATATCACGAAACCTAAATTGGTTTTCGAATTATTTTTAATCTTGCGAACTTTCTCGGAATTTTAGCAAGTTTCAAAAAAACTCAATACAAAATTGCAGAATAGTATTCGACCAAAAATCCCGAGATCCAATAGTGTGAATCTGCTAATAATATACTTTAAAGCATACCACATAAAACTTTTAGAAAGCGAAAACAGATTCGGATTTCTCGATCTCAAAAATTCTTAATCAAATTTTGTAAAATATTCATTATTCTTGAAAAATGGGCCTCTTTCAGATGAAAAAAATTGATTTCAAAATTTTGAGAAACTAATGATATCATACGGTTCTCCAATCTCAAAAGCTTTTGGTAAAATTTTATGAAAAATCATTATTTTCTCAAAAAAAGTGTTCTTTTAAGCAAAAACAATCTATTTGAAAAATTCCAAAAACGAATGATGCTATTCGATTCCTTGGCCCTAAAAAGCTTTAACCAAATTTTATAAGAAATCGTTATTTAAAAAAAAAGTTGATAACCAAATTTTCAGAAATCATGTACAGGATTTATCAAAAAAGTTATTTACTTAATGAATCAATTTATAAGGCAGTTTCAAACATACATGTTTGAATATAGTTTTCGTCGAGTGGTTTGTATGCCTGCTTTCAAATTTGAAAAAGGGTAAACAAAATCAAGGTTTCGGATCTACCCTCCGGCAACAAAATTAGTGAGACTACACACTGAAAAATGTTATGACATCTTCCTCGGGACCTAAAACTATACGATGAAAAGTTTGGTACCACTAGCTCGTGTGATGTCCAAACGCATAAAAATTAGACAGACAGATAGGCACAACTTCTTTATAAATATAGATTATGAGTTATCAGTAATAGAATTTTATCTCATTTTTTACTTTTTTTATTCGATGGATATTTTCAATCATACAGTTGCACTTCATCTTATACATTCTATTCGTTGTCTTTCGATTATCCTAAAATATCGCGTGACGAATGGCAAAAAGCACATGGTTTTATATACTTTCTTTCTTGAATTAATGAGAACAACAATAATATACACAAGTTCTCTGAAAAAGACATTTGCTGTAGTAAATCCAACAATAGAAGGAGGCAAACACCCCTCTTAAGATGAAAAATTTGGGTTGAAAACTACCCTATGATCTTCCTCTGATCGAAAGAGTATTCTGTGCAAAATTTCATTGCATTTACTTGTACCGTGTCCAAATGCATGAAGAACAGACAGACAAACAAACTTTCTTCTTTATATACATAGATTATAGGCTGCGATTCCAGTAGAATGCCAATAACTCTGATCAAAAGGTCTTAGGAGATTTCTCATGGTCATATTCGGAATCAGCGTAGTCGATAACCTAGAACTTAATGGTTTTTATTTAAAAAGTGATTGGACAGTTGTCCATGCTCCTTTGTCAGTTTAACCGTTGTATCCAACAGAAATTATTTTAATGATAACAAACTACTAGCTGATTTCTCGATTTTGATTATATAGTAAAACAGTTGCAGTCTGAATTATTTCTAGAATTTTCATTGTATCAATTCAAACACTTGATACTTAGTGTTAGCATGCCAAATAGATATCGTCTTCATGTTAATAAAAATTTAGTTTAAATAATACAATAACCAGTTACAATTCAAACTGTAATGGAGAAAATACACCATTTCACTGTAGATGTGTAGAAGCTAGAAATGAAACTAAACCCTGAATACAAGATATCAATTTCATCATTTATTGGAATTTATGAACTACATACAAAGTCTTTTATATGTCTTTCACATAATTTTTCCAGTTATTAATGGACAATATGAAACTCAATTGAAGTACATTATAGAGAATAATTATTTAATATTTATAACAGCTACTTTCTGTTGTAAATTCGTGCGAATAACAATCATTTGATGATTAAAACCATTTATAAATCGTTTTTTAACATAAATTAAGAATCGTCCAAAAGGTGATATCTGCCAAAATTCCTTCCGATATATTTTTGATAAATAAATATAAATAAAAAATGTTAATGCTAATGCACTGTTGTCTAATAGTTGCATTACACTCTCTGTACGTGATACGACTATCGAATCTGCTCGTAAACAATTCATCAATTTATCAAATATAAAATAAGGACTAGTCAACAGACAGAAGACTAGTGGTGGTAGAAACAAATCATAATGTTTTGACACAATCAAAATGAATGATGAACAAAATGATTCTTGATTGAGTAATTTGATACGATGTTCAATAAGATGTTTAAAGATAAATATACATGCAATTGTAAATGAGAGTGGTGCAGTTATATAGTTAATATAATAGAATATTGAATAGAATGTATAACCAATTGATGTAAAATTTAATATGCAAAAATCATATGAATTATAACTATAACCTTTTCGACCAAATATAATTGGCAGTAGATTTGATAATGGTACTAATATATAGAGTAATATCAAAGAAATAAATGATCGTCGTCTTGAATCATAGAGACTAACAAATGAATATTGAATAAGAACACGTTCAACTGCAATATATAAACCAAGCCAATAGAGACAAAAATTAAATGAATATACAAGTAAACGTATAAAGGCACAATATATTAAACGATTGAATTGCGATGCTTTTTTAAAATCATAAGCTACATTGAGAAATGCAAATAGACTTTGTATAATACTATTAATCAAACCAGTTAATGAATATAAGATTAAATATGTACCCAGATTTGTTATATATATTTTTTTAGAAAATAAAAATGTTTGCAATGATAATATATTGCTTATGAATGAAATTATACTAATTACACCAAGTATAATTTGTTCATTGTATGGATTATAATGTATTTTATTTTCGTTTGATATACCATACATCCAAAGATTTTTTGAATATCGTTCAATTTCACATTGATTACCTGTAAAACATCTATTACAGGAACAATACGGTATTGCTGTTGTATTATTGATTAAACATTTGCCATTATTTTGACAAATAATCATTGAACATATGGTCATGTTACTCATTGTGCAAAAATGCTCTTTACTGAATTACATGCATTGTATAAGCTCTCTCTCTCTCTCTATATATATAACCTAGTGACTTTATCACAATATTTGTCTTTTGTGTTCTTCACTAACTATACCGTTGATTTGCTACTAGCAGTCAGAAAAAAAATAAAAGGAACTGAGTAGCTAATAGGTGAGAGATTAATTTTATTGATAAGTTATTTATACGCAAAATCATATATGTCACACATGACAATTCTCTATCCTTCTCTTTTAATACAATAAAAAAAGCAATATCTTTGAATTGCATACAAATCACGCTGATACGATTATTTATCCTTTCACATATGGTAAAGTGTAGTCAATCAATATTTCATTTTGATTTGTGAGGTTTGCGCGTGTATCTATTAATTAAAAAAGATAACGCTCTCTTATGTTTTTTTTAAATATTTTTATAAGCTTTTCTCTTCTTTTATGACATAGGATGAATCATTGTCAGTATTTGGAGTGAAGAGAAAAGAGAAACAAAATAAATACTGGTAAAAAACGAAGAAGAATGGGTATATTGCTAACTTTAAAAGTGAAAAAAGCAGTTTGATTAACCTACTCATTAGAAATACTCTTTTTTCGTCTCTAATTTTCCTTAAAAACATTAGATAGAGAACTCTGTTTGAACGCTTGATTTTTAAAAAAGATCATAGATTCGGAACGAAGAACTGCGGATGTTCGAAATGAAATTTATGAATACATGTAATAGTAGATGGTAGATGTATCGAAGCTCTCCTCAAAGTTTTACTTTTTGATTTGATATTCTCATCTTAATCATCATCATCATCATCAAATACCTCTAAATCCAATATATTATAATATCTAATACATGTAGTCTTCATCGAAAAATTTTCTTTTTGTCAATATTGATCTTTCGATTCGTCTACTTATACGCTTGATTATATGTTTGCATGATATTAAAACAAGATGAGTTTAGATATTTTATATAACTGATTTCTATTTTTTTTCACATATTACAATAACTATCTAGGTTTTACTGGTTGATCTTATTTCTGTAGAAAATAGCAAGTATTGATTCATTACATTTTATTAAATTATTATATTGGTCAATATTGTGAGCCTCTTTTCACTTGGAATCTGTGGGTTTTTTTTAACGTTCTTTTTACAATATTGTCGACGAGAAAAACTGTACGACATATGTCAAAATCATTTTGAACTCTCATAAAATGACTGAATAGCAGTTGAAACAATGAAAAACATTGACATACTTGCTACTTGAAAAATAGACAATCATGAATGCTCCACAGTAAAACTAGGCTAACTTTTCATCAGCTCAATCAAATGTATTAACACTTTGGATTTATATGTTTTAGATAATTCTGATCAAGAAGAGAATATAAAATTAAACAAATTAAAATTTTGAAGTCTGCTAATTGCTCATTGAAATGGCATTTTATTTTCTTTTTGCTTTAACAAAACAAAGTGATTTATAGGACTTTGATGGATACCAATTATTTTTTTATTTCTCACTAAAATAAAATGGGTACATCTTCTTTTAAATTTCAGTTATTGTATAAAAAAAAATGATTCAGAAAATATTTTTATACGCTTCAATATTATCAGTGTATTGTTTTTTCTCTTCATAGAAATTGCATAACTAATACTTTCAAGTATACTTTTACATATTTTGAAACAAATCAATAAGGAAAAAAAAACAAAATTTGAATTCTAATCGTTCAATTCTTGTTCAATCGTTGGCCAGAGAGTAATAGCTTTCTTGTAATACTGAATTGCTTTATCATATTGACCTTGTTCTTCAAATTCTTCTGCTTGTGCAAACAATTGTTTCGCTTGTGTCTGTTTATCATTTAAAGAATTGATTGATTGATTACTTTCTGGATTCAATCGATACATTAAATCTGTTCTCATTAAATATTTCAAACCCGATTTAAGAACATCACCATCATGGTATTCATTATGTTGAAATGTAAGAGCTTTTCCCGTTTGTGGTTGACATGGAAAAATAACTTCTTGAGATATGGAATCAAGAAATCTTGTACATCCACCGTCAGTATTATTTAAGTAAATGTTAATTGTAATGAAACTTCGTTCATTTGATGAACGAGAAAAGTATGAATCACGATGTGCACCAAAAACACCACCAGGACCATAACGACAAAATCGAAAGACTTCATTCAATCCAATAGGTTCCCATAGAGCACCATGATGGGTGATCGAATCAGGAAAGTAAGATGATAAACGTTTAAATAAGAGAGTAGCTAATGAAGAAGAAACAATTGTGACACGATCATTCGAACGATAAGATGTTTGATAACCATCTAATGGTGTATAACCCGCTCTTTCACTTTCATTGATATAATATTGACATTCAGAGTCTGTTAATAGATTATGAATAAGAGAAAAATGAAGATGTTTCTTCTTGTCAACTGATCCATAATCGAAATCAAAGTGTTCGATGGTTGACTTGTAGTTGACTGCATCGTCTAAAATTTGTAATTCGAAATCGTCACGAGCTTTATTTGGTAACGTCGAGTAGTTGTCAGACTTGCTCATGATTATAAGACCATTAATGACGTATTTTTTTCGTTTTAATTTATACCTTTCTTTGCCTGTGATGCGAGTTTGATAAATAATTGCATTCTTCCTCATATGACTTGCGCAATTCTTTCTGTTCTCCTGCAATATGAGTCATGAAAAAAAAAGACATGCTATTGACGACGTTATTCATCATGTGTCATACACATTAAAAAGCAACAAGTCATTTCGAATAATCATATGTACTAAGGATATTAAAAATCGAAACAGATGATTTCTCATTAAATCTTTTCATCGATTAAAAGTATATTGGTTTTTTCTAACAAGAAAACTTGATTAAGATGAATCTATAAAGTTTTAACTACTTTTTATCATTTTTTTTTATGACTAAAATTTATTTGAGCAAAAAAATAATACGAATGAGCAATAATTAAACTGTAATTTATTTAAACTAAAGGTGAATGTTACATAGCAAGGGGAATATGGATTTTTTGTCTCTCTTTTCTTCCATCTGTTGGAATTCTCCAACTGTTCTCGGCTCTTTATATTTATGTGGGCTTTGTCCTTCGTGTTTTATATCAATTTCCAAATCCTTTTTTATTTTTCTCTCGCATTTGCTCTCGATTTATACTGTGACCATTTACAAAATAAGACCGAAAAAAATAAAACAGAAGCAAATGGAATCCAATATGCACATACAACAGGATGGTCCAGAAGTCCTATACTCTTCATGTTGAGGGACTTGTGAACCACCCTGAATAATAGAGAATGTGTTATGAACCAAATAAAAAATTAACGAACATACAGCATAACTCAATCAAATGTAACAAGTAAAGGAAAGCGAATTTACTACAGATGCAACCAGGTGAAACGATGTGGAAAACAATGTTCAGCTAGTATTCATGTTTTATATTATGTTGAAAATGAATGTGTTACTATGTATACAACTAAAGATGGTCATTTATACAACTAACCATGCAAAGGAAAGAAAGCATTGTTTGAACAATGATATAATTTATTTCTTATTCTTCTTTTTTTTTTATTTCCAATTGTGAATATAAATGTTGTTCTTTGTCTTTTATTTACTGCTCACATAGGAAATTATTACTCCTATTTACTGAAAAAATTATTGTTCATTTAATCATATAAAACTGCTCAAAAATTATTACTTATCTCGATTTTTTTGATTGCTCAAATAGATATTAGCCTTTTTTTTATTGACCTTGCACGCAATGTATTCAAAATTAGTCTCTGGTAGAAAAAGATGGACTCGTTTCAAAAATTTTAAGATTCAAGTGATTATTGAGGAATAACTCAATTTACACACAATTATTTTCATTTACAGTAGTCAGTAAATAGCAATGCAATAAAGTGATATTCTACTGTCATGACTTGAAAACTTTCGTATTGATAGAATTCTTTGTATGGCATAAACAATCTATTAGAAAAGGACACTGATACGTTTTAGTGTGTTACAATATGAGGATGTATTGCAGATTGATAGATGAACACTTTATCCTTCTTTTGCTTGGAAAAAGTAGAATGAATTATTATAATTTAAGTTAGTTATTCACTTAAAAATGCAGCATCATACTCTGATAATATTACAGCCAGCATTTGTAGAAAGAAATTTGAAAATTTCGTGAATTTGCACAGAATTTCGATGTTGATATATGTTACACTGAACAGCTTAACATATCTAATAGATTAGCAGCAACACTTCTAGTTCAAATCAATCCCATTTTGGAAGATTGTAACATGTTTTTAAAAATATCATCACTGTAACATATTTTCAACCATAATGTACGTCTATATCCTCTATATTCTAATGCACATTTGAACCTACAGACATTGTAGTCAAAGGTTTTTTAAGTAGAATCACAAGATTGTTTATATATCTCACTTGTAAGATGAGATAAGTTATAATGAACAATACATTCAATCAATTATTGTTTATAGATTTTCAATAATGTTTGTGCTAATTAATGTTTTTAATCTATGTTCAATTGCAGTTGTCGGAAAAATAAAGAAATTCACTAGCAAATACATTTTTCTATTAAAACAGATCTAGCTAAAACAAAATGATTGAACTTTTTCTTGTGAATAGAAACTGCGGTAATCCATATCAGTGGTAAATATTAGCAGTCATCATAGATGGCGAACAACATTAATGTTTATAAAACATCTGGGACATGTTTAAATTGTTTGATGAATATCAAAAGGATGGAACAATTATTGCTCGTAAGCACAATATTTGTTTTTCAAGTATGACTTATTGTGTATTACTTTCAAATTATGTCTGAAACCAAGAGCGAAAATAATGTTTACATTTCTATGAAATAGTGAGGTCGTATGATGAAGATTGAAACGATAAGTCTCTTGTCTTAACTCTTCAAGGGTTCTATGAGTGTTTTGAGAAACTTTCTCTTCAAACTTACGGCCGAGGGTTTGTCACTATTAATTGTAATTTATTTCCACTTTTTGTGTACTTTCAGTCATGTGATACCTCAGAAAAAACAATCGTTGACTGAATCTTGTTGTAGTGTTCTTTTTCATACGCACAAATAACTTTGTTGATGTAGAACCTGAAGCAAAGTCATTTCCTTTTACAAAGGCTGCAACATATGAGAGCTAATCATGAAAGGAACAAATTTATTTTTCAGACCAACAAAAAATTTTCTGGCATAGAATTAGCCTATCAGATGCCTGTGAAATATGATATTTGGCATCTCTGAGGATTCCACTCATTCTTGCTGCTGAATTTTTGAAATAAGTCACTTCAAAGTTTGTTAATATCACTCACGAAAAAATCAACAGTTGGTAGACATTTATTTATGTATGTAAATTACGAACTTAAATTGTAAGTCATTTTCGTTCTGCAATATCTCTATCGAGGAAACATATCTAAGTATTAATAGCCGATTTCGATGGGATATATCGTGATCAATAGAACTTTATACACTAGTTACGATGGTGCAAAGCGTTTTTTCATATTTTCATTGGCTGTAGGATTAGATCTATTTTAATGTACTAAAAATCAAGATATCTCGGCATAAAGTCATGTTAGAAACTTGCTGTTTGCACTATTCGATAGGCGTCAGTCCAATAAACGTTTTTATATGTTACAGGTATATGTCATACTCAATGTTGCAATTGAAGAAGACTCAAAAAATTCATTTTATGATACGGGTCGATAATTTGTTGATTCAGCTTAACTTAGCAGGTGCAGTAAGTCCCAATGAATATTTGAAAGTATGCTTCTGTAGAGTATTAGGTGCCTATTCGGTAGGATCCTGTCAGAATTTCAATAAGTTAAAATTGGAAAAAAAAGATTTTTGCTCAGATCTTTCCGAAATTAACTAAGTTTTTCGAAGATGTTATCGAATATTACCTCAGGATCTTTACAGAATTTTCTAAATAGAACAGAAGAAATATGAACACATAGAGTGTCGATCTCTAGTTTTCCAGTTTATATACTATAATCAGCTCACCCAAGTGGATATGCCATATCATTCTATATTACACCAATGTTCAATATCTTTTTTCTTAACATCAATGTCAGCTTTTATTGAAATCTTACGTGAATATAAATTATACGTAAAATATTTTAAAAATACAATATTATCTTAAATTTAAGTTCTAGTTAGTGAAATGTTAATATTTTTTGTTTTGATTTGATTTTGAAAAATATTTTGAATTTTTTTTTTGTGCATAATTAAAACTGCAACCAGTCTTACTAACAAATTCATTACTGACTCAAACTATCTATTTAGTCAAATTTTTTTGTCTTGATAAGATTAAACAATTGGGAAAAGAAAACCAAATGGAGTTCGAGATAAAGATACTAATAAATCATTTAGTTCTAAGAATTTTGTTGTAGTTCGTACAAAACACACACTTCCAATTTGAAAAATAATTTTTTTTGTTATTCATATTTTACTTATCTAGATCTTGGTCATACTGATATTCTTTTTAACGGACTGAAATATCTGTTCTTCAGCAGTTTCACGCAGGATTCTTAGTAATATTCTTTTTATATTCTTAGTAGTATTCTTCTCTACTATGTGATTTTAATCAGGTTCCGATATAGACTAGGTACTAAATCCTGATAGAATTCTGCAGATAACAAACTACCATCTATTCGAGAAAAAATAACTCATTTATCAAGTTTTATTAACAGAAACAAATTTCACCTTCTACTTTTATATTATTTCAATATATTCATCAAACAACTTTTAATGTTTTTTAAGTAAATATATGGTCTGATTCTATTTCACCTCATATTGAATATTTTACTTATATATGAAGACTAGATATATGAATGCTATTACATGTTATTATAATCAACGAACTTCAAAACATCCACGTGCGGAAACCATAAACAAATCATCAGACGATGTAACAGTCTAGTAATAACAAACTAATGACAATCTTTACTAATGTGCAGGTTGTTAAAAGCCACCTGATAATCTCTTTAATTCGGATGAAATCATGATTGTGATAGTTTGATTCACATTCATTCTCAAGATACTGAAATCTCGTATTAAACACTACCGCTCTCGAGCGATTTCGCTATGATGGTATGATTTTAGTGATGTTTATAATTTTTCTAAAGTTACTCCCCCTCACCAAATCTTGTGTAGGAGATCTTAACCCGCGTCCGATTATTTTTGAAGGTGTATTCATGATATAAATATTAGGATATTTCGATGTACTGATATGAGTAATCGAAATCACTAACCGAGAGAAAGAAAATATGTAAACGTAGAACACGTGTTGTGACACAACAGAAGAAACAGACGCCAATATAACTATCCTAGCGCTTCTAACGATAAGAAAGAAAAAAGAAAAGAAAATGACGGCAATACATGTATCCTACTACTTCGCAATAGTAAGAAAGAAAAAAAAGGAATATGACGGCAATGTAATCATCCTAGAGGTTCAAACAGTAAGAAAAAAAGACGATAAAAATATAACGGCGATGCATGCATCCTACCACTTCGCAATAGTAAGAAAGGAAGAAAAGAAAAGAAAAGAAAAGAAAATAACGATAACGCATCCACTTCGAATTATAACCATACTATTACAAACAGTAGAAAAGAAATCTTTTTTTTTTGTTTCGTCATCTCACTCTCGTAACTGCCTTTTTTTGTTTTATCACTCTTGATGTTTCATAAAATATTGAAATATAAAGAATGTTGAGTGTTTTTTTGTCCACAGTGAGCCGAAATTTAGGACGTAATCTGTTGTATAAAAATAATTTCGATTTCTTTTCCAGTTCTAGTCCTTTCTGTATTCGAACGTGCGTAATCACCAGACACCCATCACCTAAACCTCTCTTTCTCTCTCAGTCACTCTCTCATTTTAGTTATTCAATCGAACATGTCTTCTTCGGCAACTGTAAACAAAAACATCGATGAAGATCGTCTTCGAGGATGCATTCTCGGCTCAATGGTGGCAGACTGTGCTGCAGCTCCACTTCACTGGGGTAAGTCGTTCATTTAGAGTAGTGTATGTATTATTTCAAAACACGTGCATTTCTTATCTCAACTCCAGTTTACGACGCAACGGAGGTGCAGAAAAACATCGCCAAGCATTCGAAGGAACCTGAATTTCATGAGCCCTTTGCCTCCAAGTACTACAACGGCGTAGTCGGGGGCAACTCCACCTACGGCGAAGAAGCATATGTCTTGCTCACCTCTCTAGCTGATAAAAAGAAGTATGATGAGCAAGATTATAAGCAGAAGTTGAAGGAGTTCTTCTCTAACGCGAAATACGAGAAAGTTGGTAAGTTTATATTCCTATTCGAATAGAACTGTTCTGTTATACATACTTTTGACAGGAAACGATCGACCTGTTGGCTATCGTAACAAGTCGATCCGTCATTTCATCGAATCTGATGGTCAACCGACAGCGGATGATGATCAAGCAAACTGCTTCTGCAAATTACCAGCTCTCGCGTGTCTCTATGCCGGTCATCCCGATTACTTGAAGATCGCCGAACAGTGCATTCGTGTACAGCAAACGGATAAGATTGCATTGGACTATGGATTAACTGCAGCACGATTACTAGAACGAATTCTCTTGGCTGACAAGAATCAAACTATCGAGCAGATCATGCAAGATCTCGCGAAAGATGATAAACTCTTCGCCAAAACATTACAGCGCATTGACGATGTAAATGAAGATAATCTTCTACACAACCTTATCAAGATCCTCACTGTCGAGGATAGTTCGGCTATTTTTAGTTTGGGAAACAGCTGTCATCTGCCTGATAGTTTCGATCTATCCGCTTACTTTATTCGCACATGCCAGCAAAGCAATGACTACAAGTCGCTGATTCAACGTGCCATTGTTTCAACAGGCGATAACTGCAGCCGTATCCTATTTGTGGGAGGGTGTGTGGGTGCATTGACAGGGGCGAAACAGATTCCCGAAGAGTGGAAAAAGAAAGTGGTCAGCTACGAGAAGTATGAGCAGCTCACACAGCAGATCGCCGATGCCAGAGCACAATTATAGTGTTAGAAATAGTTTAAAAACATTTTCAACTTGATTTTTTAACTCATCTTTTTAACGAATAAAATATTTATACAAGCAGAGAGTTTTTTCAGTCCATCAGAAAATATTTCTTCCAATAATTATAACAACGATCATTCGGAGATTTCTCTTTATAAGCATATGCGAAGTAGAGCAATCTCTAGAGAAAATTTTTTATGTTTCTTTTTTAGATCCTTTATAGATCCGGCAAGGATTCACTATTTTTTCTGATGAAACGATGAAATCTTGAACAAAGTGTGTAGCCGTAAAGCTTCAAGATCCTAAACAGTTTACCAATGGATTTAAACTCAGAGGCCTGGTTAGGAAACCTTGAATGATAAAAATGTATAACTAAGAAACTTTCCAGATTTGCGCGAGATTCAAACAAGATCTTAGAAGGATCTTGTCAGGATTTAAATGATTCCCAAAGAAAAATTCCTAATATATTTTTCACAATCTCAACAGGTTATATCTAGAATATTATCATGTTCTCTGGTCAAATCTTATCTAGGTTTCTTGGCAGGATCCTTTCAGTACAGTCTGAAGAGAACAGAAAAGAAGTGAACACATCAAGTTTTGATCTGTAGATCTTCAGTTTACATACCGATCAGCTACTCGACTGGATGTGTCATATTAATAGATACAGATTCAAGCTGTAATATCTTCATTTTTATCTGAGAGCTTAACTTATATGAAAATTTTTTTATTAACATAATTATTTTGAAAAAAAATTTTACAACAACATATATTATGTAAAATATTCATTACAATTGAACAAATTCTATTCTATTATGTTTAACTTTATTCTAACTTAAAATATATTTTCTCGATTTTTTTTTACAAATAAATGAAAATTGAAGAGGTTTTCAAAATTTTCCGTAGTATTCATTTTTGCAGTTATTGGAGCAAATGAAACTGCCGTTTTCGATACTATTATTCAACGAAAGACGTTTTGGAGATATTTTGTATGATATTTTATTGATAAAACTTTAAACTTCGTTTCATAAATAAATAAAACAATGATCAATTCCTTTTTTATTACGCTGCATTTAATCTATTTCATTTATTTTTATTTTCGCCTATTTCTTATTTGTATATTCTGTGTTTGTTTTCTTTTACTCAGTTATTCTATTCTGTCTGATTTCTTTATTTCGTCCATTGACATTCTATATCGATTCTCTATCTATACAGCGTGCTTGTCATCCCAGGTCGAAGCGGCACCCTCGTAAACGACCGTTTACTATCGTGTATTATCGTATACGACGCCGTATATTCACCTGTATAAAATTCTTGCGAAAGAACGTTAGTGCACGTTCAATGAACAGTAAGTATTTTAGAATTTTTCTTTTTTTCTTATTTTAGATTATGATTGTTATTTAATTATGAAACGTAAGTGTTTTAATTAAATCTTTTTTATTTATTTATTTTATAGTCAATCTTTGGCTGAAATCAAATCGAACAGTGAGTATCTTTAGATAAGTGAGGGTGTGAATGTGAATGGAAACGCAAGTATTGGGATGGATATGTGTGCACTGGATCGGAGTAGAAGGTGTTTCATAAATTCTGAGGTGCAGCAAAATCAGTTCATAAGAATATAAAGAGCAATATGAAACCAAAATATATCTATGTCAGCTTTAAGTACTCGTGTTGGTTTATCAAATAATATATTTTTTTGAACTAAAAATGTATCATTTGATAGAACAAGACAAATACTTAAAGCTGATATAAATATATTTTAGTTAGACATTATTTTTATATTTATATGAACGAATTTTGTCGCATCGCGGGTCTTGTGGGATATCCTCTACTGCTGCGAATTTGGGAATTGATTCGTCCTTAGCCACCTACCATTTTACATCGATATACAAATGTTTCCAATCGGTTACAGGAAAGGTACGATCGTATACGGAGTCCGTAATCATCGACCTGGGTATACTAATAAAATCGAAGGTCCTATACATGGACAACTTGAGCTGGATAAAGCAAGTATAATGAACATGAATAAATGTCCATCTACGAGAAGTTATTTACTATGGACGGAAGTAGAAAAAAATGTTCTCAGTCCAAAATACGAAGGTATTCATGTTCAAGACATTCATTTATAGCAAAAACAGATCGGGTGGAGCAGAAGATATCCACATAAGGAGATTTTACTGTAGTTACAATCGCAAAATTTTGTTCTAGAATAAAAAATATTTCATTTAAAAATTTGTACAATAAATCAATAGATAAGAACTCTCTAATTTCGTAATTTTTCAAGTTTTCTTCAACATAAAATAGAGCAAATCATTAATGATATGCCTAGAATGTCAGGTCTATTTTAATATTGAATATATATTTTGAAAACATCTTTAGAGAAAATTTTTAAGAACTTGTCAGTGTTTATCTATTTGTTTAGCTGTAAATTTTAATCATGATCAGAATAAAAATAATAGCAGATTCGTTTCAATGCTTAGAATTCCATCGTGCTTTAAACAAATCCTAATAAAATCTAGAGGAATCATCGAATATGCCACTATTGAGGCTTTATTAGATTGTATTACTGAAATTCTGTTCTGATTTTTAAACGTACAGATCTTGGATAGCTTCTGATCAAGAAGTAAATAAAATATCAATGAAGCATTTTTTACGAATTTTTCGCATGACCCTGAAAACACTTTAAATACAACTCTACAAAGATCTTAAGTAATTCCTTGTATTCTCTCCTCAGGATCTTGATTATACTTACACTTTCAATGAGGATTCAAAACGATGACTTTTAAACAGATTCTCATAGGCTTCTGAAAAAGTCCAGGAAAGACCAACACAACAAGCATAAATTGAAATCGGAACAAGATCCTCAACGGTTCTTCAGTAAAATCTAAGTAGAGCTTGACAAGAATCTAGAGTAAAACGTGAGAAGATCTTGAATTTTCAATTCAAAGAAAAACTAATCAGAATCTTGAAGAAATTTTGAATCAATCTTGGCAGGAAATTTTACATTTTATGACACTTGAAGTATTTTTAAGTGATAAATAGCATTAAGTACTGTAAATAGTAACGCGCAAAGATCCTGACCGAATCTTTATGATTTCTTATTAAGATCATGATTAGGATTAGTATCGTCTTACTAGCTATAGAATTGTTCATTTTTGAACAGTTCCAAGCGGGATCATATGTGAGTCTTGACAGGATCAGTCGATTTAGGATTATGACTAATCTTGTCATTCTCTTACCAAGATCCTCGTTGGATTTACTTCTAAGTCCTATTGGGATTCTATATAACATTAAGAGATCCTGGAAACAGAAATTGTTACGATTTCAGACAGGATCCTTTTAGGCTTTCTCAAGGATCGAAGCGTTTTGAGACTGAAGGGACCTACAGATCTGCACTCGTGACAAGCGTATAAGCATATATAATCTGACCAAACAAACTTGATAGTTATAAAAAAAGCTTGCCAGCACAGCTTCTTTCGAGTTACAATGTAGAACTCACATATCCGTATGAGCTGGAATCTGTTTTTCTGTTCAATTTTTAAACTATTATTACTCTGGTTTCATAGATATATGTTTATAACAAAGCTTTAGATAAGGTAGAACGATTGCAAACCATAGCAATTAATCCCTACCTCGTGCCGGTCCGTGATGAAGGAGAGAGTTGGAAAACATTGTTTTTTATTTTGCTGAACCCATGAAGCTTGCTATCAACACGTTCTATCAGAAAAAAAAGTCATCATACTTAGATCAGTTTTTAGAACGAGAAAACTCGATCGATTGAAGTGTTCAAACAATTAGAATCAGATAGATTAGTACTCGATGTGAGGCCAGATTAGTTAGAAAGAGTAGCTGATGCAATATTGTAGCTTCAGCTTTCTAAAGATTGGACCTTCGTTCAATCTGTTTATTCATCGACTGCATAATCCGAATACATATAGCAAGTCAGTTTTCAACATTTGGAAGCAATACTAACATCATATTAAGTAGTCGTTTCGAACTACGAAAATATACATTATTCTGCTTTATGTTGTGAAATTTTTCGTTCTGTTTTGTAGACGCACAGATAGGATGAAGTAGGCATTTGTCGTTCTTTTTTGCCGACAAATAATAGAGACTGTTGAGAGAGAATAGTGTGATGTGTGCAAATAACAGCGTCCACAACACTTCAGTCAACATTCGAGTATGAATAACCATTTTTTTTTGTCCTTGAATATTTCTTCGTAAACGAATATGCCTTTCGTTTCATTTTATAACAGTAGGCCTTATAGTTTTGGGATGTTTGCTGAACCTTTGACAGCACTCGAATGAAGTGAATAGAAAAAACCAAAATGATTTTATCTGAGACAAAAACTTATTATAATGAAAGAAACAAGTAGCAGTGATACATTAACTATAAGACTAAGGACCAGTGAATGGCTACCTCGTTTACATAAATGTACGTAAAACAGTAGTATAAGACCGCTACACGACGAGTCATCCATAGAGAAGATAGTTAACATGAGAATGACTGGATGAATTTACATGTGTTGCTCATAGTCATTCAATGTTTCAAGTCTTGGTACCTAACTTTTTTTTGTATCTCTGTATAAACACGACACAAAGATGGCGATAAACTTAGGCTTTGTATCACATACACTAGATCTTAGGAAAGCTACTCTCGAATTTGGATTTTTATTAGCATTGATACTGATTACGATATTATATTCAAATACTTATCAGAG
The DNA here is from genome assembly GCA_022393335.1 of Macrotrachela quadricornifera. Classification (NCBI taxonomy): domain Eukaryota; kingdom Metazoa; phylum Rotifera; class Eurotatoria; order Philodinida; family Philodinidae; genus Macrotrachela; species Macrotrachela quadricornifera. Next base: position 124,328 of record JAJEKB010022010.1, on the reverse strand, counting down.
GAGGATTTCAGAAGTCCAATGACTTTCAAACTAAAAGATTTTGTTTACAAGTTCGCTTTGATCAGCTACAACAAAGGACTTCAAAAAGATATATTCGAAGAAGTCTTTCTTCTTGAATTAAGGTCGGTTAATAGAGTGTCAACCATATGAGAAGTTAATTGTTAAATGTCAATTGTTACGTTTCCAACATAAAAGGTTAATTTCTTAAAGCGTATGATATGAGAACAGTTCTTCCAAATATATCATCTGGAGAAAACCGTTTATATGGTTAAGAAAAATGTTCAGAAATCTCTCAACGTCCTGATATATATATTCTATCTTAAAACATTTGATCCAAATAATAGTGTTCAAATATTACGTGAATTTCTGCTCCGATGTCGAAAATCAATAAAGTAGTTTTAACTCAAGGATGAAGGTTTCTTCGAATGTAGCTTTGCGTCTACAGAGTAGCTTTTCTCATTTGTTGTGATGTTATCCTAGATAGAATGTAGCATATATATCCTACAGCTGTTTGATTAATGATATCTATGAATTTTATCACAAAGATAGTAGATTGGACAACTATGTGAATGCAAGATTAGAATGTTCTGCAATACTTTGAAGATGGTGCCGCAATCAACACATATGCAGTTTTTCTTACGTTCGCTGTTTCAAACATATAAATAATTCGGCGTAGTAATTACTATTCCAACAGTGTCAAAATATCCTAACTTATCACAATCAACGAAATCAATAGATAATGAGTTGAAACTTTGCCCATAGATATTTTTCTTCTATTTTCAAAAATTCTGGATATGATGTATAGGTGGTACGATAGAAGAGAGACTAAAAAGTTGAAAAACTGAATTTCTATCAAAGAACCCATCTCTTCCGTCAGTTTCATCAGCAAATTTTTTAGCGATGATTCGACTTGATGATTAGTCGGTATGCGATCTATTGGTAGGATGCGCGAGACTTCAGGATATTTAGAGGTTGTCCAGCATTTATGCAACATAAAAAGTTGCCGTAGGAAACCTATCAGGTTATCATACTGAGCCATGTTGATTTTTCAGAAGTTTTTTCTTCAAACTTTCGACGAAAAAATTTAGAATTAGGCTTCTCTAACAGAAAATATAGAGGATTTGATCTTAATATATTCATATATCCTGTTGAACGCCCTGTTAAATGTAATACACAGGATGGTAGCAAATAATCAAGGAAACAATTAAGTTGAAATTTTTTTTTATCATCACATTTTGAGTATTTACCTTACAATTTTAATAATTCTCAAACTACAATAGTTTTAGAAAATGTCAATGGGCCAAAAAAAATCAGCGTTCGATCCTCAATAAACTCGTTAGAGCTTTACTATGGAAATATCCAATGATTAGAATTTGATCAGATTATTACAATCGACAAGTTATAAAATTGAAACAATACTTCTATTAATATTTACTGTTCTGCAGAAAATGTTTTAGTTCAATTCTATGCGACCTCAATTTTGTGTGGTTAACATAGAATCTTTTTTTATTAAAAATACGCTTCTATATGGTGCCAAAAGAAGAGTCCATAACTTTTGATTCCTACATCACCCGAAGTTGCCTGTAATTTTATTGAGAAGCTGTCTGAAAATGACTTTAGCAACTCAACCGGTAAATGAAAGCCTTAGAAACTTCTCTGTTCATGCAGTATTTTTGTAGGATTTGAAATTCTTCAGAAATAAATCGTCTAGATCACCTCGTATTTGTAGAATTAGAATGAGCAATCATATAGAATCTGTAGAGACTTTTGAACTATTCACAATTATCAATAGAAAATTTTTGAATGTCCTTATTTGCTAGTGCAGTGCAAAAACCAAACAACGTCCAAAAATTAGGCACGCATTCCAATGCAGTTTTTTTACGCTCTATTGACTTGAGTATCTGAAATTGAACGTAATACATGCGTAAAAATAAGACTGATTTTGAGTACACTAGTAAATTTGATAGCAGTTAATATTCTAACGTTTTTCGGTTTTTTCCATTACATTTCTGCACGTGAAGTACGGAGAGCAGAGCAAGATAGTTTATTCCCACAGATAATACAAGATTGTCTAGGTTTTACTTTCTGAGAGAGATGATGAATGAAAAAGATGTTAGATGTTTCAATAATTTTGTAGAATTGTCCACAGTATTAACTCGATATGTTTTTGAAAAAGTTGTCTACAGCAGCCATTCTCAACGCAACTATAACCACACAACACAATTTCAACGTTTGTCAACTAGATGAGTGATGTGTATTTATTGTAGATAAGAAACATTCATTTTTCCTCCTTCATTAAACAGGTCCAATAAAAAGCCGGTTGATTTTCTCGATCGTTCGAATAAAGACTCCGCACCTATTTATCGGGCAATTTTAGCTCTGCTTCGCTCATTTGATCCGTACATCCAATATGTACTACTGACAATTTATGGGCGGCAGATTCTTTCTAAATTTGGACTAACCACTCATCCTTCCGACAATGGAACAATCTTTCTCTTTCTTTTCATGGCATCAATTGCTGCTATCAAACAAATTATTAATGTGTGTTATATTATGGAAGAGAAAATTGGTCTTGTCTTTGCTGTTATTGGACCAATCTCTGCCACCGTGCATAACTCTTTAGCAGCTCTGTCCAGTCTCTATTTTTCGCCTTCTCTTATGACTCAATGTATTGGTGTCAGCCTTTTTCTTGTGGGTATATCGACAGAACTCATTTCTGAACTTCAACGAAAATATTTCAAAGACAATCCAGCTAATAAAGGACGTAATTATATGGGAGGATTATTTTCTCTCGCACGTCACATTAACTATGGGTCATATGCTGTGTGGCGTACAGGCTTAATGCTGACCAGTGGCAACTACTACTTGGCAGGAGTCTTATTCCTCTTACAAATCAGGGATTTTACAGCACGAGCAGTTCCGGCTTTGGACGTACACTGTACTGCAAAATATGGAGATGGTTGGAAGCAGTATAAGCAAGATGTACCCTATATTTTGTATCCGTATCTCTGGTAGTGTAAATAGTATATACTTTATTTGTATTCTTCTAATTACATGCAGAGTGATTTTGTATTTGAAACTGCCTGATTGAAAAGGATTGTTATGAAAAGTCATTTGGAAAAAAATTCTCAGTGTCTCATATGTTGCTCTAGAGGAAGAAATGTTATAAGTTCAAACAGAGCAAATAATGATTTTTTCTACCAAATGAAAGCACATGAAAAACGAGTTTTATTGATACTAGATAGTAAAGACTACGAAGGTTTTATTACGTTAAACTATCGAAGTTTATATATTTCTGTAGAATGCAAAGAGTATAATCTGCTTTTAGCGATTTGCAAGACAAACAAAAAAAGTAGTTCTCTTGAAAAAGACATTTTTGTAGTGACTATAAAGCGTAATTTCGATTGAGAGGACATTATTATTCTTTTTCCTGTCATCTGTTCCTCGTGATAGCAATTACTTAAAAGGTTTATTTTGTTTTTCTTTTCTTAGAAAGTTATCCAAGAGAAAAGTTTAAACAGTTTCGTGACTGATTAATTTCATACAAAAGAATATATTCTTTTGACAAATCAACGGAATTCTCTTACTTAAAAATGGTGGTTGAGAATAAGGGTGAACAACAGAGAAAGATGGCCAAAAAGTCATGCATTGTGTTTCTTGGAGTTCGTGATGTTGACGTGATTCTTCTATATAGCCGATTAATTCCGGATAAAATTCATCGCACTATTCGATTTGTGACAGAGTGTTGGAAAAAAAAGCATACAACCAAGATTTTACTGATTATTTAAATACTATTACAAATATGCAAAGACATCATTTATAAAAGAAGTGGTCAATAAAAGAAAATTTGCTCTGTTGTAGCGAAAAGAACACATCGAAGAGTAGAATTAAAACTATTGTATATTATTCCAAAACCACTATGATCTAAAACTCATATATCACATCGCTTATGGGTGTGGAAATGATTAAGAGATTGCACGAAAGAAATGTTTCTTCATCTCGCACTACTTCATAAGTTTTATGTCTTGATTGCTTGTAGAGCAAATTATCAAAATGATACAGTTTGTACAAGAAATATCAGAGATATGGAAGCAGATGAAAGATACCGTAAAATCGTTGAAAATCAAGTACGTATTGCTGCTTCTATTATGTTCACTTGAAAAAGTTATTTTAGATAATTGAAGATAAACGTGAATTTTGGATTGATCAGTAGTTTCGTGCCATAACTTTAACATAAAACGTATTGTCTCTTTTTGAATAATGAAGAAAATGTTATTAATTCTGATGAACTTATATTTGTTTATAATAAAGTACCTTATGTGCGAGAAAATAATTGTCAGCATTTACTTTATGAGAACGATCGTAAGTTTTGAAGTAATCGCATTTAGCTCGAAAATTCATCCGAACTCAATGTGGCAAAATGTATTGGATCAATAACCAAAGATGAAGTTGGAAAAAGATATTATCAGAAAATGGAATTTATTGAAATCTTTCAAGACATACTCAAAATGCATATTTCAAATATTTTGATTAACATGGAAACAGATACTAAGTTATAGCAATTTTGCATGCTTTCAAAGAGTGTTATTCATTCTATGTATTGATATATCAGAATTTTGACTTGATGTCGAAAACCTTTTTGATCGATCTGAATGAAGCTGGTTGCAGTGCTTTCTGAAACGTATTCTCATATTGACTCAATGAGATTCTCTGAAAGTTTTAGAGTAAACAGATCTTTACTGGAAGAGAAGAAAATCTATCAAACTCAAGCTTCAAGTCTGTTTCTTTTTATGAATCAATGAACGTTACATAGTTACTTCTATTGTAGATTCACTGCACATTGACTGTATGATTGAATGCAGAGAATATTATTTTGCTTCAAACCCTACCTTTGATTGCATAAAAAATAGCTACATTCTAGTAATTTTATGCATGAATCGAATAATTTATTTATTGAGATAATGAATTTTCCATCTAGAAGAGAAAGAAAGACATATCATGAGCTTCCCACAGCGATAGCTCAGTTTCAACTTGAAATTTTTCATAAGCAGGTCTTTATCAAATCAGCAGAAGTTATGAAAAACTTGCGTAGATGCATATCGCTTGCACAGTCAGTAAATTTTCATGGTTTCTTTCCCACATAGTTTTGCTTCCACATTAAAACCATATAATAAAATTTCATTTGTCTACTATGCCTGTATAAAGCTATTAATTAACGTAGATTATACAGAAAGTTCCAAAATTTTCTACTTCAGTTTATTCAAGATAATGATTTGTAGAATGTGTACTTACATGACTACATAACTATTTAACGTAGAATACATTTACTTTGGAAAATTATAGTATGACTGTTAAATAGGATTCTGTTATTTATTGAAGATATTGTCCTTAGAAAGATACTTCACAATCGAAAAATTGGCGTCTAAATGCAAACAGTTTGCGAGGAGAACATGTGCGGCATTGACTTTTTCAAATGATACAATTTTCATACATTTACATATCGAAAAGTGTATCCGACTTGGTAAATTTCGGTTGAAAACTTTAACTTCAGTGAGATGGTAGTGTTTTGCTCAAAATTTTGTGCAAGACATCAAGAACATTAGAGATCATCTGTGTCTATGAGAATGATGAAAGGATAAATCCTGTTATTTTCTAGGAGATCAAAATACTCGAACAAGAGTTTATAAATTCGAAATAAAATTCAAAAAGTCGAATCAAAGTATTCAAGTATTGAATACTTGAATTCAACTTTCAGATTTGATATTACTGATTTACTGTTCAAAGTTGATAAATTTTTTTAAATCATTTGTCCGAGTTGTTATAGAGACAAATTTTCGCTCGTTAATATCTAGTTCCGATTGTATGATCATTTCGCCTTTTCTCTGATCACTTGTAAATACAAGACATGTGTTATCAAAGCCTAATTGTCGTAATTGTTTAATTAAACGTGCACCCGCATTATGAACTGGATACTCATTTTCACGATTCATATCTGTCACGATACGAAATGTATCTTGATTTTTTAATCGTTGTCCAAAGGGTGATCGAAGAAATGCAAGAGCACTTTCTGTGGACGATTTTGGAATAAAATGTACATTTAAATTTAATGCTCTAGTTGCAGCAGTTTCCATATGACGTTTATTTTCCCAATTTTCATCGAATATTCTATCATCAACCCATAAAATAGACCATTTACTAAGACCTAATTCAACTTGTCGCATGTAAATAATATGTTGTGTATCATGAAATTTAATTTCATGTTTGAAAACAAAAAATGTTGAATGAGGTAAAAATAAAACTTCATCTTCTTCTGGATAATTTGAAAAATGTTGAATAGGACGACCAGTTAATGAATAAATTTTAAAATATGTATTTCGAGTAGCAAAATTAAAATTAGTAGCAACTTCTTTACCTTTCTTTGCGCTACTAAATTGAATCCATGTGATTAAACATCCAGGCATATAAAAGTTTAGTTCATCATCAGTTAATTGACAAGCTCGTGTGACATAACCCCAATAATAAGGAATATATGAAAGTGCTTTAACCAAATAATAGAGAATAATAGCTGCTTCTTTCATTTCATCTTTTGTTTTTTTTTCAATAACTTGTCCATTAGCTTGGCGAGCAACAAGACTAGCACCACGACTAACTGCTTCACTTTTTGTTCCTGTGTAAAATGACAGAGCAAAAGCTGCTCCTTGAGCATCATCACTTGATAAACCTTGATTAATAAAGTATGGAGTTGATAATGTTGTTCGGTTTTCATGTTGAGTCATAATGTCATCTACATCGAATCCTTCTCTCGTTTCATACCGACGACAAACATTTTTTAATTGTTGAAATGATGCTTTTCTTTTGGCTATGTCAAAAAGAGCAGGATTAAAATGATCTTCATACACAAAACGTTGTCTACGATCATCAGCAAGTTGCTCAATAGCTGATTTATTATCCAAAACTATATATTCCAAATAAAATTCAATTTCTTCAGTTTCTATCATAGTAAATTTGGAATTAATTGTTGTTGCTCCTTCGTTTGAATCTTCATTCTTATGTACTCTTTTGGTAAGTTTATCAAGATGTTCGTGATTTACCAAACTTCCGACAAAAATCATATAACAATCATGTGGTAAACGAAACCTAGTTTCACTTATTATTGGATCATATCGACATAAATCTTTGACAATCTCGTTAACATCTCGACTCATTTTAACGAAAAATATTCTAAATAAATGACAAATATTATCTATTCATTGTATGTTTAAGATGAAAAAAAATATATAATTATATTATTGATTGAAGTTGTTTTAACTCTTTCAGGCCCATGGCTCAGTTAATGGATGGAATACATTTCATATTTGATATTCAATATGCGCAGTATGCGTTGTGAATATTTTCACTAAAAATCGTTAAAAAACTCTTGAAGTCATTTTCGACCGATGGCTACACCCCTCTCATTTTACAAAAGTGTTGAACAAGTTGTATGACTATACCTAACGGAAATTTGGACTTGGCCCAAACTTTCGTAGAGAGCTATCGCTAAACCAACTTTTGGAATAACAATAGGCGTCACCTTCTGACTTGATCGCAATGTGAAAAACCGAAGTATTTTTGAGGTCGAAGAAGAGACCTATTTCTTCAAATTTACTGCGTCATATATAGTACGGTTTTTTCAAGTTTCGTAATCTTTAAACAACTCGTTCATACAGAAAATATTCGGAAGTGACTCTCTTCTTTACGCAGAAGAGGCTTTCGCCTACAGATCTATATTAAAATTATAAATATAATAAACTCTTGCATGCGATAAATATTTGTAAGACCATGATACATAGAGTATGACGGTTTATCAAATATTGACTATGTTTGCAGCGTGAATGAGTTTATTAAAGTTAAAGTTTTAATATAAATGTGTGGTCTAGAGTCTCCTCTATGTAATAGAGAAAACTGCTTCTCGATGCCCTTTTGCATTTGTGAATTGTTTAAAGATCAGGAAACTTAAAAAAGCGTACTATATTTAATACGGTAGATCTGAAAGGGTTAAATGATAACAGTAAATTAGAATATGAAGGATATCAGTTTATCAGAAAAAGAATTTAATAGATCGGCCCGTGTAGTATGATAAAATATAATAAGTGAACATAGATTGAAAGTTATCAATCTGAGCGCATAAAAAATTAATAGATTTTATATAATAGAAAGTATTTATGCAAATATGTTTTCTGTTTAAAAATTGTAATAACAAAGAAAAGTGTAGATTAGAGTGCAAGAATAGTTATAACATTTAGTTTACTTACAAACTAAAACTATGAGTATACTTTGAAAAATCGAAGGTAAAATAATACGCTTGTTACTTACTTATATAAGAAAAATAGAACTCTTTTTATATCAATCTTGGAATATGAAATGAACGGAGGATTCAAATTCGAAGTCAATATTTGTCCAAGACACAATTTTCGTTCTGCTCTGTTTTTTTTTCTAGCTCGTGCATGTATATTTATTTTGAGAAACAAAACAACATTTTCAAGTTGGAATATTTACACAACCTATTGGTTGGTAAGAAATTTTTTCCTTTTTTGCGAAAATTTTATTTTTATTTTTTAACTTCAAGAATACAACCAGCTTCCAACAATTTATGCTTCACCACTATATATAGTTTGTTGCCAACGATCCAGTAAAGAAAGAATTCCGTGTTCGTAGAAGCCCTGGAACTTTTGACCAAAGAAGATTTGGAGATCCATTTTAAGGTCGTTCTCGTCGTCGAATTTTATTTTGCATAAATGATTAGACAGAGAACGAAATAAATGGTAGTCCACTGGAGTCAAGTTAGGAAAATAATTAGAAGGAGAAACGGTAACCTATCCGAGGTTCAATAGTGTATAGCGTGTTGACTGTGCAACTTGCGGTCTCGCGTAGCTATGCAAGAAGTGAATTCGATCTTGTTTTCCTTTGAGTTTTCCTATAAGCTAATCCAATTGTTGACAGTAGAGATCAGCAGCGATGGTCTTGTCATTTGGAAGAAGTCTCCAATGAATAATTCCTTTGCTATCTCGCCATACCCTCAGCATCACTTTCTTAGAGTGTGGATCAGTCTTGGGCGTTCCTGCATCTATGTGATCAGCGCTCAGCCATTGGCGTCTGTGCATGCAGTTAATATACAACACTTACTTCTCATCTTCAGTAATAAGATTGGGGAACCATTCGGAGTTGCAATGAGATGTTATTATGAGAGGAATCATGAGACCATCGAGGAATTGAAGCACTTGTGAAAATTCGGTTTTTTGATTTAATATTCTCAACTTCTTCAGTATCATCTACAACCTCTAGATTCAAATTTTTACCGCGTTTGATCGAGATGGTAAAAAGTTAGCCCAAATTTACTGTCAAGTATTCACGAAACTATTTGAAGAACATTGTCAAAAATCATACATATAAAGTTGAGATATTTTGGATGACGTCAAGTCAAAGAAATCTTTTGTGTAATATACCAAAAGACAGAACATCGAAAGCGGAAAAAAACTGGCTATTTACATATGATATTTCCATAGCCAGATTCATAATTATCTTTCAAAAATATTGTTGGAGACCAGTCATTTTTGAGTGAAAAAAGTGGACTTTTTGTAGTATATTGGTTTCTATTCAGTCACTACGCGTGGAACCAGACTGAATTTCACATATTTTATACAGTTTTCTTCTCTCTACAAAATAGTTAAAAATATCTGAAAAAAATCACAGACTTGCGTCCCAATAGGTCTCACGCTACTCTCATAATTGGTGGTTTTTGATGGTTTTTCAATAAAAATCAGACATTTTTCGCGTTTTTCATTATCATGATACAATTGTAGAGCAAAATGGGTCTGTTATTCACAGCCAGTGGTCAAAACTGCATCGAATCATATGAAATTTTAAAGAAAATTTTTTCCGCCAAAAATTCATCTGTGATCTCCATAACTTTTCTTTTTAAAAATTTTGTGCCCCGGTCCCCTACAGGCAATATTTTGACGGAAAAAATTTTCTCTAAAATTTCATATGATTCGATACAATTTTGACTGCTGGTTCTAAATAGCAGACCCGTTTTGCTTTACAATTGTGTCATGATAATGAAAAACGCGAAAAATATCTGATTTTTATTGAAAAACCATCAAAAACCACCAATTATGACAGTAGCGTGAGACCTATTGGGAAACAAGTCTGATTTTTTTTCGGATATTTTTAACTATTTTGTAGAGAGAAGAAAACTGTATAACATATGTGAATTTGAATCTGGGCCCATGCGTAACGACTAAATAGAAACCAATATACTGCAAAAAGTCCACTTTTTTTCACTCGAAAAATGGTGAATCATGGAAAGTATTTAATAAATAACTCCTGATCAGCCTGTAGGAATATAATGTGTAAATAGTGCATTTTGTTCCGCTTTCGAGATGCTATCTTTTGGTATATTACACAAGAAATTTGGATAAGTTTTTATTATTATTTAAAAAATATCTTTATATAGATAATTTTGGACAAAATTCTTCATATAGTCTCATGTGTATTCAATAGTAAAATTGAACTAACTTTTTATCAGCTTGCCCAAATATGCTAAAGATTTGAAGTTAGAGATATTAGATAATGTTGAAGAAGACGAGAACGTTAAATCGAAAAACTAAATTTTGATGAGTGCTTCGATATTTGACATGATACTCGATAATCTCATGAATCTTCTCTAAATTCTTTTTTGCATAATCAATCGAGGGTCTTCTTTGATAAGCTGCTTTAAGACTTCCATATCTACTTGTAGTAGTTTTCCGGTGTGAGATGAATCGTCAAGTTCGAAGTTACCGTTCTGGAACCGATGGAAGCAATGTCGCGCTGTAAGGATGAAGAGTACATCATTTCCCATCGTGCCGCACATGTTCCTTCCGTTGTTTTTCGATCCAAACCGAATGCATGAAGCAGAAGCACTTGGATCTTTTCACAAGATATCTTCGTTTCTAATTCGATATCAACATTTATGTCCACAATTTTGTTGTTGTTCGAAAGATATTCATACTTCTTATATATACGCTTAGTATGGAAACTTCTAAAACTGTCTCTACCGCTCTAGAAAAATTTGTAAAAAAAGCAAAAAATTTCTTACTAACCCAATAATTAATGTTGGAATTAGGCTTAAGGGAGAAATACTTGAAATTTTGATTGCTAATAATTATAAATGACTTTTTTCCTCTTCATCAAACGTATACCTTCTGTCATCCTAATAACTGGTAAATTAGATTTTTTCTTAACTCATTTATCTATACCTTTTCCAACAAATAATAAAAAGGTCATGAAATCTAGAGTTGTAATTGACAGAGTGTTTTCATATAGAGAGCAGCCATCCTATTTCGTGATCTTGCATATTGCAGAATCAATTCCATCCCATAGAATCAGCTCCATCCGATTTCGAAAATTCAAAAATATCGAACTAACTCCACTTGTTCGAAAACAATCAAATTTCCTCCATTTCCAGAATTGACGGAATTGCAAACGATTTTGATATGCCATACGGTTCTAAAATTCCGTACGGTTCTCACCTGCAGCTTACCTTGTGTAGTTAAAGATAAATATCTGAAAGAAGTGAGTAGTTTCCGAATGGATTTCCGCAAATTACTTCGAAGCGGAACTAGATGGAATTGGATCGAATGTTTTTTATGTAACCAAAAGAGGAATTTAAAAATTCGATCTTGGGAGAATCTCGTCTTATCTGTCTGCTATGTATCAAAATAAAATTATCACTTCTATATTGAATCGTTATTTAAAAATCTTACTCGCGTCAACAATATGTTCGAAAAACATGATAGTGGATCCAAGTGTTCACCAATAAGTGTATCCAAATTTGTCTGTATGAATATGATTGTCACAATTCTTTTTAATTTAATTATCACGAATTCAACATCGGAAATTCATTTCTTCGTATAAAATTACTGCTGAGTGGAAATCATAATGTTTATATGGTACGTCTGGTCAGGAGTGCTATTCTTGACAACAACATCAGGCACACAACTTATAAGCTCGGATACTTTGCTAAACATTTTTTTTCATATATTGGTTTGATTCTGTTTCTCGATGTTGATTGTCGTTTTTAATAATTCTTTTTCTCTGCATCTAGTATTGATCGTCGAGGCAAATAGGTGCTCATTAGTGGTTGCAATACAACTTCTACAACGTATTAGCATTTAAGGTTAACAAGCACGGTATCAATGAATTTGCTGATGTTTACTGTGTCAATATTAAAAATTCATTCGCAAACTAACTTTCATCACGAGCGAGCATCTTCTTCCTTGGCATTACTCAACAGAAAAACATCGATCTAGTCTACAGCATGATCAAAGAAAAGATGACTACACTTCATACACTTGTCAACAATGCTGGCATATCCACCATTTTTTTTTTCTACTCATAACGAAATAGGGGTCGTACATAGTGAGTATTTGATCGATGGCTGGTTTCATAGTGCCATCATTTAGTTGGATTTATTGATTTCCAAAACATGCCCTGGAACCATTTTCGAGCTGTCTTCGTGGCGAAATGAGTGCATGAAACTTGCGTGCTAGTATCATTGAACCAGGTATCATATGAACATCTATTGTCTGAAAGAATGATGAAGTGACAAATTTTTCGAGTACTATATTGAAACAGTGAAACCTATTTATTTTATTTAATTGGATGAAGATCTGGTCAAAATGGTGCGAGCATTGCAACATGCAATAACGAGCACAGCTCCATATAATCGTTATCAATCTGGTTGGCAATAGAAGTTCATCTTCTTTCCACTATCGATTGTTTCCAAGTGGCTTCATGATGTTTATTTTGAAGAAACATGCAACTTGTCTATCCTTAGGGTTGACATAAACAAACAGCTCAAGACATTGATTCGTTCATCCAAACAGAAACAGTGTGTCTTCAATAAGACTTTAGGTTCTGTGATGTGAAATGAAATTCTGCAAAACACACCAGACAGTTGATATTTTTATGTTCGAAAATTACATTGAATTAAAAGTTATCGACTCAATTTTTTCGGATTAAAAGCTTCTATTGAAAAATCTCTAGCGAAAGACTCAATGCGAACTTTATTCTTAATATTCTAAGAATAATGTTTCAGTTTCTATTATATGAGAGATTCATTTGTTTTTCATAACCGTGTAACATTCTTTAAAATATCATTCAGCAGATATTTTTCATTTATTCTTGAGAGACAACATGATTGAACGAAGCATCAAGTATAAATGTCAAATTCTCAATTGTGTTTTACTTTGTGAACACAATTTAAAGCCAAAAGTCACCGTGATTACTTTCTCTAAGCAACATCAGCTCATATTTCTGTTATCAATTAATAAATCTTCTGCTAATTCATGACTATTTTAACTAACGAATAAAAATTGAAGTGTATTGAAATATTGTTTTAGCGAATGAATAAAATGCAATGAAATATGGCACAACGAATTAAACCAAGTATTTCTATTAAACTATTAATTTCAAGATTACGAATATCAAGGTCAGAATCGATAGGATTATAACGCCGACTATATGATTATCTCGTTACTAATGTATTTTTCTTGATAACACAACGGTCTGTTGTATCTAATAAAATCCAACTGCTTGTTCCCACCACTATGAATCAAATATTTACACTAGTCCAATCGCCTCTCTATTTTTACTACCCACGCAAAAAAAAGATTGCTGTTTGATACTGTACGTCAAGTGCGCTTTTTTCAGTAATAGATAAGGGATTTGTGTATCGAATAAAGTAAGATTATTGAAATTTGCCGTTGAGTATATAATGCATAGTTTTCTATCGATAACAGGATACAGAGTGTGTCTGTTATCTATTAATTTGAATAAGCCAATCTTCTATTATATTTAGTGACTGTTGAATATTTTCATTGATTTCATACATTATTCTATTGTCGTTATTTTTTCTAAGTGAAAGTCGATGGAGCTATCGTGATTAAATATTCTTTTTTTCGTCATAGGGAAGTTACAAATCTCATCTTCACTACTCATGTCTCACACAATTTTATTGCTCTGTGCGTTGTTAGGCGTGTCGTTGACGACGGCGGCTACTATAGAACGATCAGGTATAATACAAACATACTTAGATATTGAAGATGAAAAATGATAATCATTTTAGAATCGCCTGATGTAACTTCATCGATCTGCTACAATAATTTCGGTTGCTTCTCACCACGACCTGGTTTCAAACTCTTACCACAATCCCCAGAAAAGATCAATACACAATTCTTTCTTTTTACAAGGTGAGTAGTGTACATGATTAGGGAGAAGAAAACAATCCAGTTTCTTTCTTTCATCGATTTAGAAACCAACCAACTCAATCAAAAGTCATCTCCCCTTCAAATTTAGGTTCATTTGATCCTATGAAACCAATCAAATTGATCATTCACGGTTTTACCGATCGAGCATCAAATTCTTGGGTAACCAACATGACAAAAGAACTACTGAAACAGGTCTGTTACCAATTTTTTTTCTAAATAAATTCACCTTACAGAGGCAATTTATAGGAAGACATGAATGTAATTACTGTTGACTGGTCCGGTGGTAATCAGTTCCCATATGGTCAAGCTGTAGCCAATACTGTAATGGTGGCTACTGTTATTCGACAACTTCTTCAAGCAATGATCAATGTTGGTGCACAACCACAACAAATGCACTTAATCGGTCATAGTTTAGGTGCACATATATCGAGTTATGTAGGAAGAGATTTACCTAATTTGGGACGCATCTCTGGCTTGGGTATATTATTTTCAGAAATTATCGACCATTTGTATTTTTTCTGAGTATAGATCCTGCAGGACCTGATTTCTACGTTTCTGAAAGCCCTGACCGTCTCGATTCTTCCGATGCATTGTTTGTAGATGTGATTCATACGGATGGTGCACCTCGTATGCATCAAGGTTTCGGTCATTTGGATGCATTGGGACATGTAGATTTCTATCCCAATGGTGGTTCTGCCCAACCCAGTGAGTTTCTATAAGTTTATTGATAACATAAAACTTACTCTTCTGTCCTTCACATAGCTTGTGGCAGTAATATGGGTGCTGCCTTAGCACAATCGGCATGGAGTTTAATCAGTACTTTTAATATAGCAAGTGAGTGGAACTCTCTTGAGGTCTCATTTAAACTGCTCATTACTGAACTTTAGATGCTGCCGACTCACTTGCCTGCAATCACATGTCTGCAGTATACTATTATACTGATTCAATCAATTCACCTTCACCAGCTGTTGCCTATCCTTGTTCGGACTATGACAGTTTCGAGCAAGGTTTCTGCACATCTTGTAATTCGAATCCCAATGCATGTCAACGAACCGGCTATCATGCTTCACCCTCAAAACTGCTTGGCACATTGTATCTCATGACATTGCACGGAGTTAAGCCACCTCATTTCGGTCTGCAATCATGTCAATAAGGAGATAGGAGAAATAGAATGATCGAAGTTTATTTTTTCTAGGCTTTCACTTCAAAGTTACAGTTGAATCGGATATGAACGACAATAGTCAACAAACACGAGGTACCATCAAAGTCAAATTCGATGATCAACAAGAGGATGCATCAGTGTTCGAGTATGAGAGTATATATATATATATATATATATATATATTCAAATAAATCTATGTGCTCTATTTAGACAAAATACGCTGCTCAAACGTGGCTCTTTGAATTCAAAAACGATTGTTCTTACCAATATGCCTACGAAACTGGAAAAGATTAGCGTTTCATTTAAAAAGAGTTTAGGCTATAGTTTTGGAATTGGTCTTGCTGATCAATGGAATATTCGCTCTGTCAGTGTGCTTGACATGCAATCCCAGTTCAGGTTAGTTATCCATTGATAAATTAGTAGATAATATGCTGCCGTGTTTTCATTATTTAGTTACAAATTTTGTCCGACTGCAAATTCAGCGATGATCAAGAGCGGCTCGAATCTGACATACAAATTGTGTTAACGTTTCAATTTCCTTCTTTTTTTTTTGTCTAGTGAGAAATAAATACGATCATATTTTCTCAAGTAAAAGTATTTGTTCAACTTTCATGCATAACTTCAATGTTTTATGCACATTGAACATATAAAATTCAAAAGGCATTCATTTTCTGAATGTGCTACCCATGCTATCATAATTGCCGTCGATTTATAATTCTTCTCTGATTGATAAACTCCTTAATCTTATCCTTAACCATCAAGTTCTGGATACTAGTAAAATACGGTTTAATTCATTCTCACTTACTCTCTGCAAAAGCCTAAAAAATATAAGTCTTTGGAAACATTAAAATGAATGATCAGTACAATTTTTTAAAGCATGCTTAAGATTCGTTTCAATAAATTTTGAGGGTGCTACTTAGCACAAATCTGTTTCCCCTGTCATTTCTCTCAACCAATTAGGCTTGAGCAAGGGTTCTCTTTACTACGACCAAGATAGAGTATTTAGGATAATCTCCTAATTGGCTTGAATAATAGCTCGTTCTATCTTTATTATAAAGAAAACTGTTACTCAAAGTTGATTCATCTTTTCAAAGACTCCTAATTTTTAGCTTTTTGGTGAGGGTAGATGACAATAGGTTAGAACATATTTCACAAATACCATCCTTTGAGAAAGCCTACAAGGATCTTTCAGAATCCTGAGTCTCAAAGATCTTGGCAAGTTTCATTTAACATTTTATGACAAATCTTAACAAATTTTCGTTTCCAAGATTTGATAAGATTAAGAAGGTTATACTAAGATATTTTTCTAAATAAAAAATCCAGGATTCTGGCAAAGTTTTAATAGATCTTTACTGGAATTTTGATCAAATCTTCATATCAGGATCTTATTAAGATTTAGAAGTGGGTACGACAAGAATCTTGGGAAGAAAATGAAAAGATTAGTCATAATCCGATGCTGAATAATTTTGCGCAACTTCGATCAGAATGAACCTTACGTTATCGGTCGAAAGACATTTAGTCGATATAACATTTCATCGAAAGTGAATTATTTTGATTCTTGTTATTTGCCTTATTATCAGCAGGCAAGTTCCGAAGAATTAGCTAATCAACTGTACTTCTTTGATAACAATGGAAAAATTTCAGGGTAGCATTGAACAAAATTATATATTTTTCATCGCAAAAACTTTTCTGAAAGCTTCGAAGTCTCTCCAAACGATTTCAATTATTTTTGAGAACTGTTAAGAGTTCACCGAATTTTTCTCGCACCACACACAACCACATCCAAATTTTCATATTTGGAGTGCTCTCTGTCCCCAAGGAAATACTTCCAATTAAAGAACTGATGTTCGTCGGAATTTACTGATGAAATACTTGTCAACGAATACTTTTCGATGAAAATTTGTCGACGAATAACATATTTACCGATCAGAATCCTTTTGGGCAGTGTTCACGAATGAACGTTTTAATAGGCTGTAAAATGATGTCATTCCTAATCATAATCTTAATAATAAATCATTTAGAATGTTTGCAGGGTGTTGTTCGCGCTAAATAGCATCGTTCATTTCTGAAAAACACTTTCAGCTTCATAAATGTTATGATTTTTCTCAAGTTTTTAAAAGAATCTGTTCAAGAACAAGTGTTTTAGATCCTTAAAAAGTAGTATAAGTAAGATGAATACAAAGATCTAGTTAAGATCTTCGTAGGCTTGGCTTCAGTGTGCATCCAAAATTCGATATTCAGAGTCTTATCAAGATTTCCAATTGATTATATCCAAGACCTTGGCAAAAATCCATGAAAATTTTTCATGAAGATTTTTTCTATTTCTCTTTTAGAATCGGTTCAAGATCTGCAACTGAAAAACATCAACAAAATTTTATTATACTTTTCTTGCGATCACGATGAAATGTTGAGAATTCATAAGAATCTATTATGATTTTTATGGTCAACATGATTTAAATCTATACATAAATAAAGCCATTACGACAATTTTTTAAAGATTTCTTTTTCAAATCTTTTCAAAATATACATTTTTATATTGTTATTGATCTGATATTCATGCTATAAAATAAATTATTTTTTATTAATGAAGTAAAATCTTTTGATAAAAAGTATTGTGAATTTTATGGATTTGTTGTAAAAGATTAAAATTATTTATTAGATCAAATTCAAATCAAACACGATATATTAATTAGAATTTTTTCAAGTGAAAACTATATTAGAAAGGAAATATTTTATTTTGCAATTTTCTCTCAATACTATTATGGTAATAAAAATATTCAAATACAAGTTAAGATTTAAAATAAAATTAAAATATTGAAGATTGATACTATAACTGTTAATATGGCAGTGTCAAAGTTCAAAAGTTGAATTCCAGTATTGATCTATTTACTTCAAGTATTAAAATATTGAATTATTCAATTGTTGAATAGTTGAAGTTCAAGTATTCAAGTATTTCCCGTTTCCAGCGTTCCACCCTCATCCTCCGCTGGTCCTGTGTAGTTTTCGCACACCCCAAGGATTCCATCTTAAGCTAGCCCCAGTCGGATTCTGCTCGCTTTTCTCCAGTGTTCCGTCCTCACCCTCAGCTAGCTGTGTGTGGTTTAGGCACCCCCCTCCACTCCTCCTCTCTCCCACTTTGAATAATTGAATATTTGAATTCAAGTTTCAAGTATTACATATATGGTATTTCGCGAATTTCATTACGAAAACAGGATCTTTCTTTAAAAGAGTAAGGTGGTACTTGTGATCAACTTGACAAGAGCAATCAGAGTATGTATAAATAAAAACAAAAAAAAATTGCTTAAACTTCAAATTAACACTACTTTAAGTAAAAACGATTGCACTTAAGAATAGACATCACAAAGAACCGTTTTTGTAGAATACACCTAATGCAAATATGATCAACTTTTAAATCGAATCAACTATTTCACAACAGCATTTATGAGAATTTATTTATTGACTTGAAATAAAATCAGTGAAAAAGACATGGGTTCAAAATATCAAAGTATTTGATTAAAATAAAAAGTGTAAGGAATAGTTCGTTGTAAAATCTTCTTACTTATAGTCTATTATTCTACTTAAATATTGTGTTTATCGTAAATGGTAATTATTGCTGAAGAACGAATATAAACTCCTCATCTATCGTTATCTTGAAATCGAAATGCCATCAATTCCCAATTTGATCATATCCACGTTTCATGCATGCCAAATTGGATCTCAAACCAATCATTACTACCATTGCTGTATGAATATTTTGACACAAATGCTGAAATTTGTGAGCTAGATTGATCATTTACTGTTATGCTCATTGTTTGTCTACGAAAGGAAATGACATATAAATACAGAATGAATAAACATTGTAACTAGGCGAATAGCTGAAACATGGGTTGAACCATAATTTTGCTTTACTATATAATACTGATAGATATATATAATAGTGGTAATCGACTGATCTTGATCGATTCCATTGTCAGAGAATTTTCAGACTACTCTCATCAATAAGGAGATTCATAACTTAACGTTATCATACTCTCTATGTGGATCGGTCCCAAATTCTAATTTGGATAGAGCTATTCTGCACGAGTTTAGTTTGAATTACGATACCGAGGCCGAAACACGAACTAACAACTCTCAAACTTACTCCTCTCTAATAAAAAGAGAAATACATGATGAAAAAAATGGAAGAAATATTAGTCAAAATAAAGCCGAGTTGAATCATTAGAAATTTTTCAAGTAATGAACGAATATTGCCTTTTATTCAACTTATCACTTTATCATTGATTTTGATTCAGTTTTTGGAATACTCAAATATTTGAGCTGCCATCTTCTTATTCATTCTTTCAAAACTATCAATCATAATAGCCACCAATTATAATGATCTTGTTGACATAATTATGAATCGTATGAACGATACTTCTATAAAAACTCCCTGATCGAATGTCAAACATGTATATTGAAGTGAATAGATTCTAATACTGAATTATTGATGAAACTTTCTGATTCAATTTATTGGTATACATCTTTTGTGTGATGGAAGAATTCGTTCAAGTAGATTGCCTTGGAACATCGGGAAGATGAAAAGAATACTAAAATAGAAAAATCTCAAATAAATAATATCTCAGCCAAGCAAAATATTTAGAAATAAAACAGAAAATGAGAAGGAGAACTACTTACTTGCTTGATTGAGAAAATAAGAATGGCATGTAATTTCTGAAGCTGGCAATGTATTCAAAATCTCACTAAAACACTTAGGGTATATCAAAAGTAGTGGTCCAGGTACCTTATTTTCTTATAAGAGGCTTATTGAAATTTTCTTTCTGTATGAGAAGATAGAAAAAGCGAAGCTCTATTTTTCTATGCTATGCGATCATTTTTTGACTGCTAACATAATAATAAAATTTCAATAAGAACTATTTTTGTGTAAAACATAACTATTAAATTTATCATATTTTCATCTAATAATACCACATCCATCCAAGTCTCCAGACCTTGCACCATGTGATTTTTGGGTATTCGATTTAATCAAACAAAATATAGATGATTAAAATGATGCCGCATCATTGTATGATGCTGTAACCGCATTTATGTATTCTTTGAGTAGAGAAGATTATAAAAAAATATTCGATAAATGTATGCAACGAATGCAATTGTGTGTAGACAATGAAGGAGATTAGTTTGAACACTTGATGAAAAAAAAAATTTGATGAACTTGTTTTCTATTTCTTTTCTTCTACTACTGACTATTATAAACTACGTGTGCAGTATACATAGAGGGCTAGGCGTTAGAAAGGACGAGAAGAAAAAAGAAGAAGGTAAGGTGAATAGAAAAAAACAAGGAAAAAACCAAAAAAAAAATACACATCAATGAAAATATGATAAAATTTAATAGTTATGCTTTATACAAAAACAGTTCTTATTGAAATTTTATTATTATTATGTCAGCAGTTAAAAAATGATCAAATAGCATAGAAAAATAGAGCTTCGCTTTCTCTATCTTCTCATATTGAAAGAAAATTTCAATAAGCCTATTATACGAAAATAAGGCATCTGGACCACTACTTTTTGTATGCCCTAAGTAATTATTAGTTTTTCACTACAATCAAATAGAAAAATAGCAGATTAGATAAATCATTTATTAATAATTAAATAGACGTACAATGGCAAAAACGCTTCAATTTAACTGTTTGTGAAACAAAAATCAATATACTGTCTCGAAAACATTAAAAATTTAAGATTCTTATTTTGTAACAATTAAAAAATTGAGTTTTAGAACAAAAGAGAACACACTGCTGTTTTCTTGACTACATATACTTCAATAAAAACTTATGAAAAATAAAGAATACATAAATAATGAAACTTAATTCAAAAAATTTTATACAATAAAATATTAATTCTTAAAATCGAATGAAATTTGATCTTTTCCTCCATCATATCTTTCTCGTTCAAGAATAACATGATCAATGTTTGTTGCATCTGACAACATTGTACGCCATGTACCTTTTAAATAATCGTTTGAATGTATTGTTAATGGTGGTACATAAAGTGTATGTTTTAAAGGAATTTTAAATGCTGTTAAATGTAACTCATTTTCTGTGGAATCAGAAAATTTTCCCAATATAAAAAAGCCAGCACTATCTTCTTGATGTGGACAATCTAGATGAGCAAATTCATGTCTCTCTAGACCAGCTCTTCCTTTAACAAACTCGTTATAATAATTATCATGATAAGTAAAATCTTGAATGGCATGACGATGTAATAGTGATACTTTCATTTGACTCTCATTAGCAAAACAACATCCATAATAGGCTAATTTATCATTTGTTCCAATTTCAACTGGTAAACATGTGTCAGTAAAACCATGTGGAAATAATAATCTACCTGATTCAGATTTGGGATCGGAGCTTTTTGTCCAACGAACATCTGAGATTTTAACAAATTTTGGTAATGCATCTTTTGGCACAATATCAGACCATGCAATAAGATCAACGAGACTATACACACCTGGCAAAACATCTTTGGATTCTTCACCACCGGTCATGACTAATTTACCCGTTTTACCATCACGTTTAAAATTGTTAAATTTTTCCCAACGTTGATTAATAAGTTGTGAAATACCGCCTAATTCACATTTACCTTCTCTATCAGCTTTTAAAAATGCTCCCAGTAAATCTAGTTCTGCTTGTGTATATTTTTCTTTTTCTCCTTTTACCATATCTTCATAATATTGATAAAATTCTTGAAATGTTACTTTATTGTTCTTTTTTCGATCAATGTCTTTAAATAACGCGCTCACATCTTTAGGATCCATTTGAACATTTAATTTTGATAAAAATATTTCAAATTCTTTTAATGATATAAAACCATCATTATCCGCATCATTTGCTATAAAAAAAGCTTTGAGTTTTTCTCGAGCATCAGATAATTTTTGATCAGGAACATATTCTGGAATTAAAGATGGTTTCGAGTGTTCATTATCAAAATGTTGAAATACTGTAACGCTATTATCACAAAGAGATGGTGCTCTTTCTAACGTTGATTCAATCAGTTGTTGGACAACTAAATACAAATAATAATAATAATAATAGAATTAAATTTAACTTCTTATAAAGTAAGAGTGACTATTAAGAAACAGTTTATGAGATCGCTGACTATGCGCAGACGAGGACTGATTTTTTTTCTTTTCATCCTTGTTGATCTAATTAGTTTGAGAATATACAAAAATAAAACCAAGAAATTCAAACTATCTTGTTTAGCTATTTAAATCATTTTTCATACTTCTTCTTCAACATAGTGATCATTAAAAAAAAATTCAAAAAGAAAAATGTATAATCAACTTTTTAGCTCACCATGTAGATGCCTCTAGTCACAGATTGAACTAAGAACGCATAAGTCAATTAAATTGAAATCGGTAAATTTATTTTAAAAAAATATTTGAAAAGGTCGATATTCTCTTTTTTTTTTGTCTTCTCGTTTCCAGAAATGTTTATTAGAGTTTTACTTTCTCACACTATTTCACTTTCAAATGAGATAAGAATAGATTCTAATATTCAAGTTGTCTTTGAGCTATCATTTTTTTTTGAATTCAAAAACAACTAATCACTTGAGACATTCATAGATAAATTGACCCTGAAGTGCATTTTTGTCCCATAGTTAGTTGATGTTTAGTTAGAAAATTTAGAATCAGCGCTAAACACCAAATCGAACTATATATACCTCAAATATTTTTGAGATAATTGTTTTTTCTCTATGAAAAAAGACTCCTGAGGTCTATCAAAGATCATCAAAAAATGATTTATCTAGAAATAGTGTTTATATCATTTAATCTTTTACAATTTGTATCATATTGACACGAGAATAGTTTGTCTACTCCACTTTAAATAATAGATAGGATGTCTGAGAGAAGGCATTTTCTGGTATTCCTTTGCAGAAACTTTATATAAAATGAGTGGCAGATAGGCAATAGGGTGATTTAATAGCGGTTTTTCTCTTAGAAATTCAAGATTAAACTATAGTTTCACTTAACTATACACTAATTTCTTGAAAAATTTTCTCGTTGCTTACGTGGTAATTTAATAACTTGATTAGATTCCAATTGATCACAATGTTTCAATTCTGGATTTGCTGCTTTCAATTGATCTAAATCAAATCCTTTCTGTTTAGCTACTTTTTCTAATGTATCATTCGCTTGTACTCTATAATATGTTGATATTGATGATGATGGTAACATCGATGATGATGGATATACATTAATGGTTTTTAGAATATTTTTAATTGTAAGATTAGGTTGTAAATCTTTGTTTTTAAATACTTCATTTGTTATAGGAGAATGATTATTTGTTTTAAAATATTGTAAAATATTTTCTCTTTCATATGTATAGCCGTCAGACGCGACAACTAAAAGAAAAATTATCTGTTTACAATCTTTTATAAATTAGATATTATCATTCTTACCTGGATCGTTGAGTAGTTTTCCTGACAATCGACAAGTCAGAGAATCAATTAGATTTGTTTCAGCCGGTGCAATAGTCGTTGGTGTACTAGCATTTGATACAGGCGTAGCATCTGGCTCGAAACTTGGTGATGTCGCTATATAATTACCTACATGAGCTCGTTCTACTCTACGATTTTCACGTGAAAATAGATCTGATGTTGTTTCTGATTGATTTTTTTCTTTTAAATTTTTAAGATATTGGGCAAAACTGTTATGTCCTTTACTATATGCAATATCAACAATGGATTCATCTTCATTAGTGGATAAATTTAAATCAAGTTGATATTGTTGATTGTACTCATCAAATAATTTCTGATTACCTACATACGCAAGATGATGAACGAAATAAAATTTACGATATGGAGGTTTTTCATTAATAATATCGGGATTTTTGTTTAGCATACATTTGCACGCATCCCATTTTCTTTCTTTTGTTTTATTAAGTAAATCATCCATCATTACTAAACGTTCAATCCGTTGATACATTTCCTTATTTTCATTCATATTCTGTCGAGCAATATCTAACACAGTTTGTTTATCCTTCGTTTCTGATAACAAACGAAAATTTGGATTACGTGTTTGAAATCCAAGTAGTTGATTTAATTGAATAACATTTCCATGATAGACTATTTGATGAATAATTGCCCAATATCGTCCATCAGGTATTTTTGTTAACCATTCAGGATGATTCATAATACCATGTTCAATTGTTTCGAAATCCTCATTATTATGTGCATTCATGTATAAATCATCAAGTGTTGTTGTAACAGATGATTGAAAACTTCTTGCCATGCTAATTGTTATTTGTATAACAAAAAAATTAAGACAATATAATCTAAAAAATATTGTATTTAAAGAGAAGAGAAAGCTTGTGAAAATTATCTGCTAGCACTGAATATGAACTTAATTATTTCTCAACATAATCAAACGACTTCATGCAATAGCCTCTAAAGTCTTCCTCCTTCTTTCCTATGAAAAATATGTAGTGATAAAATCTGTTTTTTTTTCCACCTTCAAGAAAAAAAGTAATTTTGTCCGTACAGTACTTATTTCTCTCTATATATATGTCATTAAAATATGTATGTTATTGCTTTTTATATTGCCTTATGATCAATTAATAACGATGAATCATTTATACAACACAGACATCAATGCAATTTTGTTTTTTCCCCATATTTTTATGATTCAAATCATCAAAATATGAGAAAAAACAAATGAAATAATTTGGAAAAGACCTATTGAATTTATTATTTTACAACTGCGCAGTATTAAAAAAGAGCTCTCATTTAAATACTAAGAAAAACTAATTAAAAAATAAAATAAACAATTTTTGCAAATATACTCTTTGAAAAATTTAAAATAATACTACAGTTCGATTTTTCTATTTTGATGAAGTCTAACGATAGACATATTTTCGAAAAGAGGTCTAATATATTTTAACAGAGAATTTTGTCGATTTCAGCGGGTACGTATATATATATATATTAAATTAAGTTCTGAATATCAGTGAAAACCTTCTTTTCACAAAACATCTTGTTTCTACACTCACATTTACATTCTAAATTTGAAGTAAATTTTTGATAACTGATACTTATATACAAATAAGATGAATAGAAGCAAGAACTTATTTGACAATAAAAAGTACGAAAAAACATCTCGAATAATGAATATAGGTTAAGTATAAGCGAAACGAGAGTCAGAAGAAAAAAATATTGTATTGAAAGGTTCTAGAAAAAGTAAATGCATTCAACCATGACATCAAAACGAAGAGTATGGACAAATGTACATGCATCATGGTGATACTTTAATATTGACAGAAGAAATCGAAAAGAGAAAATGTATACACCATACCACCATAAAAAAAATACGAATTTATTGATCATTTTTTATTTCGTCAATTTATTTGAAAGAATATGTGAATATTTCAGACTAATTAACAACCCAATATCAACATTAATGAGAAACAAAAAATATAACATTTTTTAATGGCGTGTAACTTTTATTCTCTTTTCTTTTCGTTAACATTGCAATGCAGGAGAGAGAAACATTTGCTTGTACACTCTCATGTTAAGAAAAGGAAAAAGAATGGAAAAAAAAGAGAAGAATAATTATACATAATTTTACAAAAAATCTGGATGATACTCGAGTCTAGAGCAGATTGAGTCGGATATCATCAGATACTAACAAAAAAGGAACTGAACAAACATATATCGGAAGAGATTCTATCTGGTCGTTTCAAATCCAACTAGATTCACTAAGCTTTTCTCTGTTTCTAAATTAATACGATAAAAATCAGATCGGAACCTGATAACCACAGAGCAGATATTTGACAAAAATCTAAAGTATTAAAACATCCTTAAACCCTTACTACCTCGACGCTTAACACAAGAACAGTAGACATGTACTGATTAACAATATTACCATACAAAGAACATTATCCGATTACAATGAATAAGTCCCAATCAAAATGAGACATCATAACCCAGATCATCTTAAAACTTTTCGTCAAAATCAATCAATACTCTAGCTAAGCCCATATATATATTGCTAAACTAAACCCTAATCAAAAATTGTACTTCGACGTAAAATGTTGAATAAAGAACGCATTACATTATTTAAACATACAACCCTTATACTCATATGTAACAAAACTACTCCCCAACGTTTTATCGCAATATAAGAATTTGAAAACTCTCACAAATATTTTCTCGCACTAAAGAAAGACGAAAACACACCATCCACCAATCATCATAAGCCAAAAGTTATAAAACATTTCACATATAGAAAAAAATTATAACTTACCATGAATAGATAAACAAAAAAATCCACTCACATCTCTAATGAACCAACTCGCCTTAAGATGGTGAAAGAATCATTCGTAGAACTTCATAACATATAATCACTTGGACACTATTACGAATATTCGTCACAAAAATCAATACTTCACTTACACAACACAAGCTCCAGTTCAAATTTTCTACAACCTAATTTCCATCATATAATAACCATCTGATTATATAAAATATGTATTATAAAGTGGCTGCGTCTAAAACGAGTAAACGTGTGAGATATATGTATTATTCTATGTATACATATACATCCATATAACAATACCATGTTATATATAGGGCGGTGACAAGTATTGAGAAATCTATTAGGTGGAAACTTCCATGAATAATGAATAGTGAAGGAAGAATCCATTACATATATGTAATAGGAATGAATAATGTTCATGACACATATAGAACAGGAAAGGAAAAATTTGTAATAACAAGAGAAGAGAAGGAGAATATACAGTCAATGTCCTAATAAGAACAACTTTTTCGATGGTGTCGATTGTTTCTCTTTTTATTAAAAAATTTTTACATAAATATTTAAATGTTTTTACATTTTTGAATGCAGAAATATTCTCTGCATGGAATGATATAACAAACAACTAATTATCTCGAAAACTAATCAAGTAATTATATTGGTATAATTATTAATCTATTACCCAATTTTTTTTTGAGAGCATTTAATTCTCAATCAACATTTATCAGAAAAATGTTTAATCCTCAAAATGTTTTGCATTATATAACATATCTTTCGAATTTTAACACGAACCAGTTTAAAGAAAATATTTCGCATTGGAATAATACTGTGATTGAATTTTTTTCAAATCTTTTAATATATTCTCCAGCAGTTAGACACCTTTTCGAGATCGTATCAATTTAAATACAAGAATGGTCATTTTTTTAATTGAAAAGCTATCGGAAATGAACAGAATTATTAAGGTAGCGTTGTTGTTGATTACAGGCAAACATTTTCTTCGCGTCAAAGCTTGCATATTTTTAATAATTCTTCTGTTAAAATAAATGACCATGCTTGTAAAACTTATACAAGTGAACCCGTAATATAGTTATGACAGTAGAAACTAAGATGGAAATAAAAAAGTTTGTTTTTCGCATTTTTACAAATATAAATGAAATCAGCTAAGACATTGATATTAGAGATATTCATCAAGGTCTCTACCGAATAGAATAATGTAAAACTGGTTCTCAGAGAAAGTGCTCAAATATATTCCCCCACTAGCAAATTAATTGTAGTGAAAACCATCCACTAGTAATGAATGTGAATTTATGCAGATATAAAGTTAGTATTATATTCGAGTATTTCTGATGCGAATTTGTTTTACGACTTGAGTTAAGACTCTATTCGGTTGAGTTAGGTGCTGAATTTAATTCTGTATAGAATGGTATTATTTTTACTAGCGATCATCTGTCGAAATATACCACTCGTTATAAAATACACGTTTTTCAAGGGTTATTTTGACGTATCTGTTGTTTGGATTTGTCTAGCGACTTGAGATGGTTTTTCAACGGTTTTAGCTGGGCTCAGAATTCCATTCTGCATTTAATTCCATGAGTTAAAGACTCAACTGACATCGTTGAGTGAATATGAATAGAAAATACTGAAGAAGCCCTCTCAGAAAAGCAATATTTTCGATCGATGATCTCAGTTGAAGATGGTACCATCCTATGCAGAATTCAATTCTACATCTAAATAGTATTTGCCACAGATTTTTTTTTCTTTCGATATTCTCATATTTTTCCGATGTGACTTCTTTTTGTAGAAATATTATAATTAAATTAGCATCAGAGAATATATGTCGTTTCTGTATCTAATAATATTCGATGTGAAACAATAGATAATTTTCCTAACTATAATATACTTCTAAGTATTGTTAATTGCTATAAAGGAAATCACACAAAAATAAACTCTATCAATGCGTTTCTTTTTTTTGACACAGAGATATAACTATTATTGGAAGAAGAAATGAATACATCTTCAAACATTTCCTATAAAATTTTATATTATCGCAAAAAAACGGGACTCAAAGAGCTAAAGATTGTAACTTACTTGATACGCGTGAGTATTTTTATTAATATAGAGTATGTGAAGCACTTATAATGGATATATCTTTAAAACATATGCACACACAGAACTCTTGAACAATACATGCGTATTTATATGCGCGATTACAATGAAGCATTCTGATGACGTCCCTAGGCTGGTCTGATGGGAAAATTACAATTGAGTCATAAAATGATGTGATGTAAAGAATCGATTAAGACACATAAAAGAATGTTATATACCATACATAAGAGTCAAAGGAAGGTTATGATGTTATATTTTTCCTCACATAAATATTATGTACCTGTAGGTTTATTATACGTGATTCATATAATCTATCCTTTTTCTTCTATTCTCTTCGTTGTACATAAATAATAGAAATAATGAAATGAAATTGCACAAACATATGAAATTCTATCATCTATTTGTATGTATAATAGCTTTCTTAATGGCTAGTAATAATTAATTTTATTCATTTTACAATTCTTATATTGATTTCAGTATGAGTGAAATGAAATTTTATGATAGATGATTGTCATGATGATAAGAGGCAAACATTATAGCTTATTTTTCGTCTCCAATAGTATTAGTTAATATGGACAGATGCATAATACATAAATGAATTTACTTGTTATTTTTGTCTTGTATTCTATTAAGGAAATTCATTCATTAAATTGGAAGATCCTTCAAATAAAATTATTTATGAAATTTTTTTTAATCATAATTTACGATTTCGAAATCTATGTATTTATTCAAATTATTTAATTTAAACTAATATTTCATCTTTATCTAAATCAACTATCGCAGGCGAAATTAAAAGTTAGGGAAATTTTAATTTTTGCTAGGAGAACTTACAATTTTACTTTCCCCTAGAAGAAATTAAAATTTCATTTTTTCCTAGGGAAATTTTAAATTCGCCTAACTTTTAATTTCGCCTGCGACATATACAAGCAAATAAAGAGATAAACAACTGTATATCACAAATTACACATAAAAGAGAAGAGAAGAAGAATACAACTAGAAGAATATTAAAAAAGTAGTGTAAGCGTACAACATTTATCACCAGGATATGATGGCATGCAGTGAAGAAAAAGAAAAGTAATAGTTTTAGATAGTGAATCATTCTCATTGATCCATTCATCGAGGATTATTCATGTCTAAAATAAGATCAGAAATATAATAAAATAATTTGAATGCTCTCTAGATTAATAAATAACAGGTAGAAATATTATTGATAACATTCGATCTAACTTCTAACTCGGAACAGGTTAAACGAGCAGTGCATGAAATTCATAAAAATCTCACTCTTTAATGCTTGATTATTTTCTAAAAAATAATTCTTTCTCATTTCATTGTCTGTTTTTCGTCTAAACCTTGAATATTCGATATGGCGAGAACAAAGCCATGATGGAATGAATTCTTTTTACATTTTTCATATCTCATTGAGATCTACTTATCGTCAATATATTTCGAAAATATAATTACATGACATGATCTATGCAAAATTTCAAGTCAAGTCGAAGTTTTTGACTTGTAGACGCTTTCAAGATTCTCTTTCTAATGTCTAGTAATGCTAAACGAAGACTAATGTTAGGATGGTAAAAATGCGAATTTTTTGACTCTATTAATATAATAACTTTGAATAGAAAATGAATAATGAAGAAATTCATACATGATGATGTAACAATAATAGCTGCAACCATAATCATCAACAAAATAATGCCAAAAATAAAACAACACACTAGTCTTGAAAATAAATTCGTTCTAAAAAAAAATAACTACTGTTAATGAGTATTTAAAACTATAAGAAAATTTGTAGACGGATGTGATGAAGCTGTTGATAACGAGTTTAGATCAACAATAATGTTATTGATGCTTGTAAAATTCAGTGTTGTTCTAGATGTCCCAACAGTTGTCATCTCGATCACAAATACAGGTTCAACAACACTTCTTCTCTTTTTCCAATACCAATAAATTTTAGCAACAAAATAAACTACTTTGGGACAAATCCATTTAAGAACGAATGTGAGACCACCATAAAGACCAAGTAGAACAGTGACTGTATAAAGCGAATTAAGTTCTTGAATATAAGTATATGAACATACTGTAGGCGAACATTGTTCAAAGTATGATAAATAATTGATTGTTGTTGACAAATTCTCAATAAAAAGATCTCGTATAAGATCGATCACAGGAATATTCATTGAAAATCGACTGATATTTAAAGAGAATGGTAAAAGTATATTCGTAATATTAATATTACTGATATTATTTATTTGTTCTTGAATGAGATTGAGACATGATAAATCATAAAAACATTCAAGAGTCGAAGCAAGAAATGATTCGCTTGGTGTACAACCCATTTTTAAACCTTTGATTGAAACAATTTCCAATGATTCTTTTTTGACAAAAGTAGCATTAATTGTACAATTTGCAGTCAATGCACATGAACATTCATTATCATAAATCATTGATTTCCATTACCATGATTTATCGATCGAAGTAAAAAAAGAAGACGAGTGAATGTTTGAGGAGCATTTAATTTACTTTCTTCAATTAATAGACCAATCTGTTTATGAAAAATTTTTTCGGATAAAAGTTGAGCAGTGACGATAGATGAAGAAAGAAATTGAGTGACAGAATTATTTACTGATTCAATAGAAAGATGACATAAACCAGAAAGAAGTTGTAGATGGGATGACATAAAACGACGATAATCTCGGACTGGATATACAGATAAATCTGGAACAAGACCTGCTGTGATGTTTATTCGCCATTCATTCGAGACAAATAAACTTGAACAAATCTAAAATTAATTATAACACAAAATGAAGATTATGTTTCACTTTTAATAGTTACTTGAGAACTACATAAAAAGACTTGATGAACCATATCTAACCTTTCTTTTTTATGATTAGAACTTTTTATTTAAGTTTAGAATATCCTCCTTTCCTTACTTGGTGAAATACTGGCTCAATACCGATAAATTTATTGTATGTTGTTGAAATTGATGAACATGGACATTGAAGTGTATTACTATGATCAATTAACAAACGATTGTAGGTACTGAAAGATGGATTAATAAAAGTTTCTGTTAGAATTTTTGGTTTAATGACGGTATAAAGTGCAAGAATAGCAAGAGCGATGATAAGAAGACCGATGTAGAAACGAGTGGCTAATTGACCAAGATGATTAGCTGTCACGCGATTGATATTACTTCCAAAAGCCCATATTGGAAACATATTCAATTTGTTTATTGTGACGTATAAGAATGTAATTAAACTGCGTAACATTTGTTTGACTCGATTGAACAATTTTGGATTATCTGTGTAGAGAAAGATTGGTGTTTTTTATTATCTGGTTATGAAATATCTATGTAACAGAATTACCTTGTCGTTGTTTTTTATCTTTGGTTTTAATAAATTAAAAACAAAATTGACGAGTTGAGGTGTGATTATTTGTAGTGCTACAATGAGACCACCAATCATAGATAACAATTTGATTACTAGTCCAGTGAAGCTTATAGTATGTGCAGAGTGAGAATAAGTACAATAAGTTGGTGCACAACCTTGATAATAATGATCAAATGAAGATGAAGGATTCCATTGTTCAATCATCATTTCTTTAACTATGTCTGAAAGTGAAGTATTTGGAGGAAATCGAGTTGTTTCTCGATTATAAATTAGAGGATATATTTGAAACCATGATAAATCTATATCGAAAGTGAATGATTGGTTGATTAACTCATATTGAACTGATAGACAAGAATTTAAATAGTAACATTCGAGTGTTGAAAGTAAAAGAGTATCAATTGTAAAACATCCTTTGATCATGCCGGGTACCAAGTCAGATGTATCAGTATTATCATAATTGTTCCCTGTTCTCGTCCATCCAGGAACAGCGACCGGATGCTTACAATGAGAATCAGTAGCACAAATACAATCAATAGATATTGAATTCATTTTTTTCATACTAGTAAAATTAAATTTAGCCTAAAAAGATATGAAAGATTATCGTTCTTTGTATGTTAAGCACCGATATCTCTTTATTAATTAACAAATTATACCTTTTGATAAAACAGAAAGAAGTGACTACATGTAATAAGTACGCTATCGAGTGGATAATCTTTTTAATATTAGTTAAAAGGTAGATACCCTAGAGATTCGAACGCATAATGAACATAATAATCAACTATATATATATATATATTATCATTAATAAAACGTTACAAATTTCTTCTTCTGTTTCATGAAAAAAATCCTATTGAGCGATGCAAATTATTCGATTATTCTTTTGAAAAAACTTTCAAAATATGTAATCGACTCTTTGTAAATATAAAATGTAAGATACAATTTGATGATATTCCATCTTATTTTTTTCGTTCTTATTAGTTTAGTATATAAATTTTTCATTGATCTCAAACTTCTTCTTTAAGACACAAGCGAAGGAATCATTTCTAGAATTTAAAAAATCGTTTATATAAATTCAATGCAAAAAGTATGATTTTAATTAGATTATAACGATGATATTTTAACCAATTTTCTAGTCGATTATCATCTAGTTTTTTGACATCTTCTTTCTATTAACTACATAATGAAAAAAAAAAGATATTTTTAACTTTTGATGAAATACTTACTGGTAATGATTGTAAATCGTTAAGTCTGTTTGTTGTTGAACTAACAGTTAGTTTAACATAATCAAAAATTGTAAAAGGTTGATCTACTTGAGTGAAAAGACGTATCATATTAATAAGAAGACCAAAATTAGTTACTAATGATTGAATAAATTGATTCAATGTTATATTTATTTGAGCATTAAAATTAGATTGACTAAGAACATTCGATGAAATAAAAGATTGCATATCAAACCGACGAATAGCATCAATAATTGTTTGATTAGTTAATTGACAAAGAGTAGATAATAATCGAAGATGTTTAGTTCCTAAACCATCCCAATTTTTAAATTTCATACCTTCTATACTAAGATCAATATATGAATATAATGAAATCCATGAATCACTGATAAAATCACTTGAACATATTTGATGTAAAGTTGGTGAAAATGATATAAATTTACTATAAGGTATCATTACATTTAGACAAGGACATTTCAATGAATTTGGATATAAATCTTGCAAATGTTTGTAAATAATTGATGATGGATTTGATACAGTCATTTGAACTGTTTCAATACTTGCCGATGTGAATATAAATAGAATTAGAATCGAACCTTTAAATGAAACAAAAGTATCAATATAAGAATGCTAAAATGTCTTACTTCCCAACAGAAATAAATAAGTGCGCGTGATAATCTGTTGTTGTTTTATATCATTTATTGTTCGATTATTAGCTGATTTGAATAAATTTAATTGTTTCAACCATAGAACGAATTTTCGAATCCATATAACGATATGAACTAAAAATTAAAATATAAATTTTTATCTCGAATAATTATCTTTTTTCATACGATACCGCTTTCAATATTGATGTTTAATGAATGATATTTAAATATCAAGAAGATTTTGGTTAAGAAAACTGAAATTAGACGTAATATGATTACAAGACCACCATATAAGCTAATTAATAGAGTGATTGTATAGGAAAAATTCATATAATCCATTTTCGTATATGTACAAACAGTAGGAGCACATTCAGCAAAATATTTTGAATAATTGATTTTTGTTGACCATTTTTCAATAAATAAATTAGACAAAAGATCTTTTACAGAAACATTTGATCGATTTACAGATGAAAGTGAATTCGTCCAATTTAAATATGTCTATATAAAAAAGATTGATTATGTGGAAAATAAATTTCTATAATACATACTTGATTTAAAGATGGAAAGTAATCGACAAAAATTTCAAGACAGGTCTTATTGTATAAACAATCAAGTGTACTTGCAAGTTGTGCATCAAGTGGAACACATCCTCCAAAGAATCCATCAACCATAAAAGCAGCTTTTGGTTCGAATATTGATGGAAAATACGGCCAATACTGATGATTTACCGCACTTTGATAATATGATAATGAGTAGAAACCAACTGGAAATGTTGAACTTTTCAAGTAACAAGGTGAACCAAAGACGAGAGTAAATGAGGATGCATTTTTTTCTATGTAGTATGTAGGATGCACAAGTACAAAATCCATAGTCTCAGAAAACGGTACTAGTGTAACCAGTAAATTTGTATTAAGAGCTGAGACTAATGAATTTGATCGAGTTGTTATTTGTAATAAGTTTAAAGGTGATATAACTTGAATAGGTATACTCGTTTGAACGACTTCAACATTTCCATTGATATGAGATTGAATTTCACTTTCTTGAAGAAGTTGAACGGTGACGAGATAATTATTATTAAAATCGTTTAAGAGTTGAGAAACAGTATCTTGACATAATGAACAAAGATCAGCAAGTAACTCAAACTAAATATAAACAGAGAAAAAATGCTTTCATTTTTTAAAAAGTATAAAGATTCTCTTACCTGAGAACGAGCCGTTGTTCGAAAATCCATAACTAATAATGCACTTGCATATGGTAGATAGAGTGCTTCAATCCATTCTTTACTGACAAAAATACTGGAACATACCGGATGAAATGAAATTGAAGTAGAAACAAAAGTATTATAAGGTACAGTAATTGTTGTACATGGACATGAAAGTGTTTCTCCATGTTTGAGATAAAGTTGATTGAAGAGAGATGGAGTAATATTCGAAATAGTGACTACTTCAGTTTGTGGATTCATCAAAATGATGAAGAAAAGAATGTAAACGATTACTAAAAATAATTAAAATAACAATATGAATGTATCATCAAAATAGAATTTTTTCCAAGCTTCTATTTATCTTTTGAGAAGAGTGAAAGTACTGCTATTGACTAGCAAATAAATTTATTGTTTATTTTTCTTATTGGAATGAAATGATTAAAGTTTGCTTACTGATGAGAAGAGGTATATAAAATCGAGTAGCATATCTTTGACGTTTTTCAACTATTGCCGGATCTTCTTGTTCATCATATTCATCTTCATCAGGAATAAACAGATTGTAATTATGTATTCGTTCATGAAACCATCGAAGTAAATTTTTGATATTCATTTTAACGATGATCAAAGATAATTGATTTTACTGGTATCTTCCTTGAATTTTCTCAAGCAATTATGATAAATTTGATTTGGAAGTTAAATTAGTTTGTTCTAGAAACTGAGCTTATCGTCAGAACAATGCCAATGGACTGGCATTAAAATTAACACAATATGCCTTAAAAGAATAAGATTCTCAAAATTCCTATCAACTAATGTAGTATAAGCATTGATTACAAGTGCGAATAATTATTTGTTTAAGTTTACTAATTAAGAAACATACACATAAAATAAAAGATATGATAAGAAGTTTACAGAAATACAAAAAAAAATCTTCGCATTATAGCAAATTCAAATGCCTCTATTTTGAAGACTAACGATAATAAAAATTTATATTATAGTATTTGAACAATACAGTATCAATTATTTTCATATACGATTCACAATGTTGAATATATTTGTCTACTGATATGTCGAACTGAGTCAAAGTAATAAATGATATCAGTAACGATTGTTTTGCTGTTTTTTCAATGTTTATAAATAGATTAAGTGACCTTCATTGTAATGATATATGTCGAGATCATTTTAAGACTATGAAATCACCCGTTTTGATGCTTTCCACTATTTTTACTATCTTCATATTTTAGAGTTATTCTCCATGTAATCCTCAAGCAAAAAAAAATTTGTAGACAGAGAAGGTCGGTTTGAAAATTGTTAAGCAACACTTACACGATCTTAGAGATAATATGAAAGACTATCGATAAAGAAAATAGTTGTAATATCGAAAACATTTGAAATATAATCTTGAAATGTTATTGTATTTTGATCATGATTTATAAAGAATATAGACATTTCGTATAGACATGCAGCAAATGCGAATACTGGTTCGCTACTTAAAAACTTTTCAATTAATCTAATGATCCTAGAGAAAGTACTGAGAAAGTTCGATCAGGGTATCCGATGTAGATTATTTTTTGACTATTTATTGGTCAAAAGCATGTCGATCTTCATCATCAATTAAGATCGGACTACTATCAAGTGGTCTCATTGAGATCCGAACAACCCAAGTTTAGTCAGATCTACAAATTTTGATCTACTCGAGTTTCGAGATTTGAAAAAATTAATTGAAGAAGACGATGTACTTTTATAAATTGTGATAAAATAAATCACTACAGATTGAGCTAAACTTCCTTTACGAAAATAGTATGTTAATTTTATTAACTTTAATATCAATAAAATATAAATAAATTGATTTCTTTTTCGGTTTTTTTAATGATGATGTATACTTACTTAAGAATTAATGTGCAGAGATCTGAAACAAAAGATGTTTACTTATGAGATTGTTGTTAATGATAGTTTCATTGATTTCGTTATTAAACAGTTGTACTTTGTAAAAATAGAAACAACTCGAAGTATTATAAAGAGATAGAGAGAGGGATCTGAAATAAAGACAGAAGAAAAAGAAGAAATAGTTATACACACAACTTCAGATTCTGTATTTAAAATATATAATGATATTTTTTGAGTGGTTAATATAAAATGGAAACACATAACGATGTAATAATCATGTTTAGTGAAGCAAAAACAATCTGTCTAATGGAAGAATTTAAATTGTTCTATGAGAATTTTAACATTTCATAGAAAAAGAAAATAAATACTTTGAAAGTCATTTTCTTAAAAGGAAATGAAAATTTGAAACTGTATATTATAAAAATGCATAAAAAAAATTTGTTCTTACATTTCACTAGTACAATAGTGATGTTTCTGTGAATATTAAAAAGAGAATTTTATTTTTAATTAAAAATTCTAAACGATAAAGACAAGACATACAACATTAAAAGAAAATAAACTGAAATTATTTAATTAATTTCGAGTATCTTGTTGTGTGAATATTACATTTGTTTTCCGAATAATTTGAATAGGTGGTTGTCCTCTTAATTTTCGATAAAAATTTATAATTAATTGTTTAAAATCACGACGAAATGATTTTGATACAATTAAATAAGTAAAAAAATTAATAGAATTATTGACAAATAATAATAAAAATGCAATAGTAAATATAAAACCTTCAATTTGTGAATATTGAATATTTTTATTTGATATTGTATATCGACTAATCAATATTTCTAATAGAACTAGTGGATATGCACTTGTTGTTATAATATAAACAAATACTTCTGATATAACTATAATTAATAATTCTCTATCATATCGTCGAATATTTATGTTTCTATTGATCATATTATTGATAGCCGGTTGAACACGATTGTGTACTTGTTTTATATTATGATAAGTTAAATAACCAAATATTCCTAATATAATAGGTGGCATTAAACCAACAAATATTATTGTATAAACATTATAAATTATTGAATAAATTCCAAATGTTCCACATTGTCTATTAATAATTGTTGTCATTATTGCAATATGGCTAGCAAATAATGGCCAAAATATAATGGATAAAAAGACCAATAATATAGCTCGTTTAGGTTTACTATATGCTCGAAATTTTGCTCGATGATTTGTAATTATATAACGATCAATACATGCTAATATAATCATTGTTTTAGATATTTGTCCAAGTACATTTGATACATAAAAACGTATTTTACATAAACTAAATGCACGTATTGATTCATCACCATAATAAAAAGGAAATATTTGTACAAGACTATTAAATGTTAAATAAAAATCATTCATTATAGCTGAACTTATTAAATAAATTGAACATGAATTTTGACGATATCCACTGAAAATTATAACAATTAATATATTACCAATATTTCCTAAACTCATTAAAATTGGATATCCATAATAATTCAGTTGACTTTGAATAACTGGTAATATTGATGTCGACATTTTGATATCTTTAATCAAAAAAAAAAGAACGATATATCTTAGTAGTATTTATGATGAGATTATTTACAAAAACATTTTTTTTTCCTGGAATGTAATTCAAGCCTGCAAGCTTATTATATTGCGTATAATATTTAATATTTCACTCAAAATGAAAAAAAAGATATTAAATTTTTTATTTTTACAAAATAAAATATCATTTTGAGATATATTTAATATCAAACAACATAAAGGTCATGATAATATCATCAAATATTGTACTACGTATCTAACGTCCTGAGACTATGTTCATTCATTTGTTTAAAAATATTGTAAAAAAAAATTTCAAAATTAAATATTGAAGAAATGTATATGATTTAAATAGAAAATATATCTAACTATAATTACATTGTGTGAAAAACATTTAGATGTGATATATACTGAATAAAGATTTATTCAGAAGTATTATATTAAAAAGAAAAATCAACCTTAAATTGCATTGATTTTTCCTGTTTTATTTTGTACGATATTCTAGGTTCCAAATATTCGGCAGTATAAACGATGAAAATGATGGCCGTTTTCTAGCAGAGAAAGCGACCTGTAAAACGAGTTAACAGATTACGGCAAAATAGGACAAGAATTAATGCTTTGACACGTTATTTCTGACGGCCGAAATGAACGACCTAGGATATGCTCAACGTTCCTATGAAGATTTTCAATTATAAAACAGCCTCTATATATAACTTTGAAACGGAAATATGCT
This sequence comes from Macrotrachela quadricornifera, assembly GCA_022393335.1. Taxonomy (NCBI): domain Eukaryota; kingdom Metazoa; phylum Rotifera; class Eurotatoria; order Philodinida; family Philodinidae; genus Macrotrachela; species Macrotrachela quadricornifera. Next base: position 84,821 of record JAJEKB010022010.1, on the reverse strand, counting down.
TTCGGCTTTGTAAACTTTATAATATAACAACAATATTGAATACTTATTTTTATATAACTAAATTAAATATAATAATTCATCATTAAAATGTTACATGAGTAGATCTCTATTACTTCCATTGTAATATCCAAAGATAATATCTTACACAAATAGAAGATTCATATGATAACGTTAATATAACACTGTATCTTGAACTATTTTTAATGCAAGAATTTATATCTGTACTAACTATGAAAATCTAGAAATCAATTTTACATGATATTCTTATTTTCTTTTATATTTTTCGAAGCCATTAAGAAATGATCAGTCTGGCCGTATATCCTAAGTTTTTCTTTGTTGACCTTCGATAATACGCGAAAAAAACATGATTTTTTCCAGCATTTATAGTACCTCTATAATGCTCATAATTAGTCAGGTACAAAGAGTCTATACTTCATCTAGAAGCAAAATAATCGAAGTCGTTAAAAAAATTTTGTGTTACTTAGAAACATATTTTTTGAAGACGTTGATTATTTTGTTTCTAAATAAGGCATAGACTTTTCTACTTGACTGACTATCCGCATTACACGAGTACTATAAGGGGCGAAAAATGATGATATGTTACCGGACTAATTTTTCGTTTGATTATGAATAGAGAGTTGGCATATTATTTAATCTTTCTTATATGCTACGTGTGTACTGGAATCATTCAATAGTCTTCATTAGTTTTATTATAATTCCATACGTCATATTACAGGAAGCAGTTATGTGCTTCCTGAAATTTTCAGCTCAATCTCTTCGCTTTTTTGAACTGGAATTATTAAAATATTCTACAGTTATATTAATGTAAGATATCTGTTAGACATATATGATGTTGCATCAGAGGCCAAGCCTGCTTTTGCTAGAGGGAGCGCTTTCTGATTTTTATTTGTTGCAGTGGCAAATACATCCAACGATATTTCAGCATTATTTTATATGATAAATATAAAAAAAATGAATATTGCTTGAAATCTTACAAAATGACGGTAGAATGTTTTAAAGATATCAATTCAAAAAAGCAATCGGATTGACCTCAAAAATTTCATGAAATACATAACTCACTGTTCTTTACAACATATGAAAAGATTAGCAAATTCTTGAATCACACTCCATCGTCGCTGTCTGAATCTCTCAGATACTCGCTCTTAAATAATTGAAGAATTGAATTCAAGTTTCAAGTGTTGTACATATGAATGCTTCATGTAACATGATATGATAGCATTGTAACAAAATTAATGAAGACTATTGAGCGGTTTCAGTAGACATGTAGAATAAAAGAAAGATTAAATAATATATCAACTCTCTATTCATAATCAAAGGAAAAGGCAGACTTAATCGAGATAAATAATCGAAATAATTAGTCTGATAACATATCGTAATTTATCCTTTGTTGTTCTACTTCGATAATACATAAGAAAAACATGATTTTTTTCACCTCTTATAGTACTCGTGTAATGCTGATAATCAGTCAAGCAGAAAAGAGTCTATACCTTATTTAGAAACAAAATATTCAACGTCTTCAAAAAATACGTTCGTAGGTGGCATAAATCTTTTTTAACGGTTAACCCAACTTTGATTGAAAAGAAAAATATCGAATGATAAACATACCGAAATGTTGAAAGATCGACAAGCAAAAACTCTCTTGGAATGGGAATGTGAGTGCGAGTCGAGTTAAAGTAAGGATGATGGATAAAGTGAAGATGAGAACAAGAATTTACATATTTTTCGGTGGCATATATTGTTTAATTCACTTTAGTTTCATCATAAGAACACAATAACACATTTCAAGCAATTATAATCATAGATAAAATTTTACTTTGATTCGAAATATTACGATCTTTATAATAAAGGAAACCGTCGTTAAGAAATAGGAAACATTTTCCATTGATATCAAATTGATGCACTACGGTATTTCATTGTTGATTATCTGTCGACTAATATCATTCAATAACAAAACATTCTTTTTCGACATCCCATGGGAAAATTTTATTTCTGAAAACATCTAAAACCACGTTACGTCGCGCTTCAAACGTTAAGGTAAGAACTCGTTCAAACGCACCTAAAAAAACGTCTGCTGCGTCCCAAATTATCTGGATGCATATGAAAGTAACTTTTGAATTGTGTGATAAATAACGTCAGAACAAAAGACGTTTTATTAGAAGTCTACATACCGTAACCAATGAATCACATTAGCTTATCAATTTATCAAATATATAACTCTTTTAATAAGACAACGAAGTATCACTTACATGAGATATAAGAAAAAATATAAAAATACGAATATTCCTTCATTATCAGTTGTAAATTAATCTTTATATCCCTTTAGAAAGGATAACGATGAAAGAAATCTCAATTCTTATAAAATAAAAATTAACTCTGTAATTTTTTTGTGAAATAAAAAGTTAAACACATTAATAACAATAATCTCGTGACGGTAAAATAAAAAATAACCATAATTTAATGTGACTCCTTATTATATTTCATTAGACAGATTTATAAATGTTTCCTATTTCTTTTTGCTTTATTTCATTTTACCTTGTTTTATCGTATGTTCAAATAGTTTAACCATCGAGTACTTGTTGAACTGTCTAAAAGAATTATCATTTGCTTATGCAAAAAATTCCTTGTTTTGTAATAAATAATTACAATTGTGAAAAAGTAAGAACTTATCTAACATGGATTATGAGAGTTCTAAGCGAATATTTTGTAACGAAGATGTTGGATAGCAATATTCAAAGTTTTGTCTCAATCTTGTTTTCTAATTTTTAATTATTAGTTCGAAAAAGATGTGATTTACATTAATACATAAAAATTTAAAAAGGTATTTAGTTCAAAACTCAGAGATTGATATATTGATAACCTCGGATAATAACTTTAGAAAAAGTCGATACTACTACAGAATAGAAACACTTTCGCCGTCTTCCTCGCATTGATTGCTGTGTTCAATGCATCAATCGATGTAAGAGTGTTCCTATTGTGCAGTAGAATCTAAATCTGACATATTCAAAATCTGTATCAGCGAGTTATCTTTTAAAGATCTTGACTAGACCTTGTTTACAACGTGTTCATCTAGGGAGCTGATATAAGGAAAATGATTCTCATTTTTAAAAAAGAAATTATTATTGGTTTCATTGTTATATGGGTTGCTTTTAAAACTGTTATATTGTATGAAAATACGATTTACGATTTTATGAAAAAATATGTGTAAAAGATGATATAATATTCAATTCATATTATTCATTAAATTATTATATAGAACGAATCCACTCATGAATGAGTGTTCACCATTTCATACAAAATCGTCGAAAACATTAAAATTCCAAATAATTTTGTTAACTATTTGACTAAGAAAATTGGTTCTTTTAGACTTATATTTAATTGAATAATAAAAAAAACTTAACTAACAATAATTTAACTAATTGAAGATTGTTTTGATGTAATCACAAATAATTAATTTAAAATGATAATTTGTTATATTCAATGATAATCAAATAGAAAAACGCACCAATATTGAATTTCATTACATTCAGACGAATATAAAAGTGAACATGTTTAAGGAGTTAGTCAACAAGTGATTAAAAAATTCAGGGTTGGAAACGAATATATGAGACATTCAATTGCTATGTTTATCATATGCTATTTTTCCTTTTCTTTCTTTCCTGATCTCTTCTCTTTCTTATTCTTTGGTTTATTCCCTGCACCTATTGAACTATGGTATTTCCAAATACAAAAAAAAAAAACAAAAACATGACATCATCGTTTTTAAGTCCAATTATATCATACTACAAGGATGAAAATCGACCATCTTCTTTTTCCTCTCATTTGTATCAATACTTGCGAGTTCTTCTTCTTTCAGCTACTCATCTCTTTGCCTGCAGTTAAAGACGTAAAAATGTGTGAAAAAAGGAAACGTAGTCGTCCTAAAAAGGCCACTGTAAAGCTTTAATAACAAAATAATTTTAATTATTTGTGCTTGATTATTTATCTAAAATTAATATTACAATTGACATGATGTATTTTTATATTTGTTAAAAATAATAAATTATTGGTAATTTAAGCTTTATTTATTTATCATTTTTTCATTTATTTTATTGATCATTTAGTATATTTTTATTTATCAAATAGATATGGTGTTCTTTCAGCGAAAAATCGACGAGTGGAAGTCTTTTTAGCGGAAAAACATCAGCAAAAAACAAAATGGCGAAACCTACCGTACATAATAAAAGAAAGAAATAGATACAAATGACACCCTCGTCCTCACCCCTGACTCTCACCCTCGCCTTACCCGCACCCTCACCCTTCATCGACCTGGGCAAATTTGTTGATGGATTGGCTGCACTCGTTGCTCAAAATGGAAAAAAATCTACGTAAATATTTCTCTTTAATTTTTCAACAACATGTTAACAGCATTTCAACAAATGCAAAAAAAAGAAACTAAATAAATAAACTTAATATCGTTAGAAGTTCAATATTTATTCATCAATATATAATGATTTGTTTAAAAATTATTTATTATAATATATAGTGAAATGCAATACTTACATATTTTTTCTAACCATATCTGTATAATGTATGAACAGATTCTTGTGAAACTTTTATCGACGATCACAAAGATAGATAGGTTGAAAATGTGAGTAAAACATCTTCAAAAGTATTATTTCATAAATTGTGAGACATCGTAATTCGTTTTTTCTACCATATCGAGTTATCATCTAACACTATTGAGACTACAGCAATAGTTTAGTCATGAAAATCATCTTCTTACAGAATCTTTATTTTCATAGTATCTAATAAAATACCAATGAATTTCAATCATAAAACATTTTAGACACAAATACAATATCATAGTCTACTGAACTTTCAGTAAAAATGAAACTCTCACAAGATTTTCGCATTATCACAATAATGACTTGTTTGATCGACTTGAAATTTTCAGAATAAATAGATATCAATTAGTAGATGAAATATTGTTTCAACTGAATAATTTTTAAAATTCATCTTTTAGATCAAATAGTGTTTACAATTTTAGAATTTTCTATCTTAAAAACTCAGAAATCATTTTTCTCGAATCGAACTTCAGTTTCTTGAGGGTAGAGTGAGCCTCTCACCTTCACCTAGTCATCAATTATCTATTCGTCAGAACTTTCAGATTCCACATACATTCTATCCAAAAAGTTCACTTCCCTCGAAAAAGTTTGCTAAGAAAACTGAATCGTAGTGAATGTGTTAAAAGTCAGTGTTTTGTGATCTTTACTACTGAAATATCGATAAAATAAATGGGTTACTTTGTAGAGCTTCAAATTCTCTATCTTCTTTAATTATTTCAAAGTTTTGTAGAAAATAAAAAACTGAATCAAAGCTCTACGACAGAGAAAAATAAAATCCACACTTTTTAGTATCAATAGATTACGCCCTCTTTCGAACATTTATTTTATTCGAGTCTTATGTACCAGTTATATTTAGCATAAACAAGTTAACATCATCATGATACTAGATATCAAAGGTAAAACCACAAAAAAAAGGTAACATTAATATTTTATTTATCACTAAAGTAAAAGAATAACATGTGATTTCGAAAGTATTCTAGAATTTAGTCAATATCATCGTTGTCTTATGTAATTACACAGTCTCATATTCTCGAGGTTTATATAAATAGGAAACATTTTTCTAAATAAAAAATTGATTTAAATCAAACTTCTAAGTAAAAAAAAATGACATCTTCTTTTATGGTATCACCTTCATTACCAACAGGAGATAATCGTCGAATTGAACTTGCTGGTATGGATCTATGGCTCTCGTCACGTATTGATAATGTATATGTCTATCCAGGCGAAATAAAAATTGATCAACTTAAAGAAGCACTTAGTCAAACTCTTTCTTTATGGCCATTTGTTGCTGGTCGTATAATATTAGAGAATGATCAACATTATATCATTGAAATGTGTGATAATCCTATTCCAATAACATTAGTCATTAATAATGATTTGAAAGAATGGTCTTTAGACTCAAATGTTATTGTAGAACGAGATAACAAACTATTTCTAACATTTATTGATGAAGTTTCAGTAACAAAAGTATTTGATAATGTATCTAATGAACCACTTGTTCGCTTTAAATTAACTCATATAGTGCAAAGTGATGAATGGATATTAGGTATTAGTTGGTATCATCCATTAGGTGATGCTGCTGCATGTTTACATTTTTCCAATACATTATCACGTGTTTATCAACAAATGGAAGCTACACATCCATTACCAATATTTGAACGACGTTTATGGCGAGAAGATGAAGCTAATCAATCAGTTTTACCTATACCAATACAATTTCTAGATGCTCAACCTGCAGAAGAAGCTTCAAAAATATCTCTTGCTAATCATGAAAATTCTGAACCATTAAATTTACATTTCTCTGGTGAACAACTTGCTACATTACAAACATTAGCTGGTGAAGATAATGTAACAATACAAGATGCACTTACAGCTTATATTACTTTAACACTTAATAAATATTGTTATCATAATAATGATGAACGACGTATTTTACATACAATTACAATTGCTAACTTTCGTGGTATTTCGGATTTTATTGCTCCAAAAGGTCAAGTTTCGAATTCTTTATTTATGACGTTATCAGATAATTTTGATGATCCATATTCATTAACAAATATTGCGAGAACAATACGTCGATCGCTTATTCAATTACGTGATACAAAAATTCTTGAATCTGCAATAGCTGCTGTTGATGATTTAATGAGAAAGAATACGAAAAATAATAAATGGCCAAATCCACGACTTGTTCCAAATGAACTTGCTGTTAATTCAAATTATAGATATGATTGGGCAGATTTAGTTGATTTTGGTTATAAAGATAAATGTCGATTTTATACAGTTGGAAGTCGTGCATTGTATTTACGTGTATTTCGTCTTAATCCAAAAAAACATGAAAATCAATGGTTACCAAGAGATCAAAATGGAGCTGAAGTATCATTTCGATTAGAAAAAGATATGAAAGAAAAATTTATTAATGCATGGAAACGAGATACTATTGAAAATTTTCAAAATGTAAAGATATAAAAGTTTTTATTAAAAAAAAAAAACTTCATTCATTCAATCCAAGTTTTCAAATTTTCAACTATTACTATATAATAGATTAAGGATGCTGCAGCAGTCTACAGGTAGTGGTTCCTTGACACTCTCATGTAGTGCGGTGCCTCTCGATCATACATTCATGTGTATTACTTCTAGCATACTGCAGTTAGCGTCCTTAATCCACCATGTAGTAATAGTTGAAATAACTTTTCGAGTTTAGGATGTATGTTTCTCATCAGATCTTCTTTTATTTTCTCTATAAAATCATATTCTGAATCAAATTCATTATCAAACTATGCCGTATTACAATGTCTATCAACAAACATTATATATTCATATTGATACTAAAGCATTTTTAATAAAGCAGAATAATAAAATGATTCAATGTAGTCGTTTTTCTAGGCTGTTATTTCTTTAATAATTGAAATTGGTTCTTCAGAAGATTGTGATGGAGCATTGACATAGATGAATCGTTGAATAACAGGACGTTTTCTTTGCCGAGCTTGTTTTTCTCGTCGAATTCTTTCTAATTCTTCACGTGTTGGATCAATACCAAAACAATATTTTAATATATCCATTATAATAACAAACATTGCAACAAATATCATAGCAATAATTGCAATATATGACAAAGATTTTGAAATAGTTTTATAAATCATAATTTTTTTCCAAACTATTTCACAATAACGACCAGAATAACTATTTCCAAGACACTCACATGTATAATTAAGTAATAATGGTCGACAAACACCATTATTCATACATGTTATATTATCACAATAATTTATCATTGATTCACAATTAATACCTTGCCAACCATTATCACATATGCAATTAAATGTAATATTTGATGTTTCATTACATATACCTACAAAAAAATAAGATATTCTATCGAATTCAACATTTAAAATGAAAGAGATATGTACCATGATTTAAACAAGTATATGATTTACAAGGTCGATAATCGAATTCACAATTAGTACCATTGAAACCAGATGAACAAGAACAAATATAACCAAGGAGATTAATATTTAATTTAATACAAGTACCATTATTTTCACATATATTCGATATGTTACATGGACTACTTGAAACATTACAATAAGGACCAATATATGTTGAATTATCGCATTGTTGTGGAATAAAAAACGGTGATATTTGTTTGTCTAAAGAACAATGAAAAATTTATGAAAACAAAATATTTGAAAAATCTAACTTGTAGTTTGTGTTTCTATTGTAGTATGATCGGTTGATATGATCGATATGTCAGTTGAAGTTATATCTGTCGATAAAGAAAATGTATAACTTTTATACAAATAATAACGGATGATCTCTACATAACTGTCCTCTTAGTAGTTTCAAAAATTTCTTTTCTATTATCCATGTGCTTCAATCAAAGAGATGATAGAAGAGAAATTTTAAAAATATTAAGAAAGCAGTTATTTATGAATCATTTATTATTTTAAAGTAAAATATATACCGGTAGATTCAACTGTTGTGGCCATAGTTGTTGTTTCTGAAAAACATTATTTAAACAAATGATTTTTGTAATTTTATTTATTATAAAGAAACTACTTCATGATCGGAAATAGGTGAGATTAATTTTAGTCGCAAAGTCAACCTACGAGATTGAAATCAGATTCAAATTACTGTGATTTAATCTCCTATATCTCTATAGGCAATTATTTTGTTATTTTTACTCAACAAATAGTATTTTTTTATGGAGATTATCCAGCTCAATAAAATACTCTGATATGTGATTTTATTAAACTCTGATAAGAAGTGATACCAGAGTCGTGTTTAGCTGAGTATGTCTTTAAAATTTCACAAAAAATCAAAGTATTGAATTTTTACGGAATATCGGTAATCTGTAAAATTTTTTTTCAATGTCTGTTATAAGATCTTAAAGCGATAATATTATTACATACCTTTTACGAGCAGCATTGTTGGAATCTCGGTACTTGAAACGAATGTAGACAAAAAATTTGTTGAATTTTCTAATGTAAACAAAATAGAATATTTAAATAATCAAAAATAATGTTAACTTTACGTATATGCTGAATTGTTGTTGGCAGTGTTTGCTGTGATGTCGTAGTTTTGTCTATAAACATTAAATCACAATATTCAACATATCAATTTATCTGATAGATTGTGTTTAGGAAAACCTATCGCTTACTTTCATGATTAAACTATCAGTTTTTATCAAATTGTAATTTTAAATTAAAAATCTATAAGTTATATATGTACTTGACTAATTCAAGAACAAGATCTTAAAATCAAAATGTGAACCATTACAGTCTATTGATAGTTTGAAGTCCTTTAGAAATTTATAAGGCTTACAATATTCACAATGATAGTCACATGAATTTTCGAGTATATTACATCTTAATTTTATAGTTAAGAAACAAATTCAAACAGAGTTACTCATTAAAAGATACAGAAATCGCTCGGTATGATATCAATCTTTTTTATCTATTGTAGTTTTAAAGTTTATAATACTTGCCACATGAGTTGGTTGCCAACATAAACTTTTGGATACGATGATTAGATAGATCGACAACGAACATGTTACCATAACTGTCAAAATTCATTGCTATTGGATTGTGTAAATCATTGGGCTCCGAACCACTTACACCTAAACATCCAACTAAACATCGAAAGCCATGTGGTCCCGAATGAACAATACGGTTGTAGCTGTAATCCACAATAAATAAATATCCATCGATATCGAGCACGATTCCAGATGGGCATCTCAATGTAATATTTTCTGTCATTCCATCTTCGACTACGGTTGTACCATCTACTTGCCCTAACTCGAAGCGTTGAACTCTATGGTTCCAACAATCTGCCACATACAAAGTAAGATTGATGTGAACAAATATTCCTACAGAACCATTAAGCATATGCGACGCTGATCCGGCAGAACCATTACCTGCAACAATTTTCGAATTGTCGTCACTACTGTTTAGTGGTCTCTTAATGACTTTATGTTGTGTATAAACAGAACAGTAGAGATCATTGTTGACATCGATAAAGAGCCCATAGCAATGTCCACTAACGTTTGCTACTGTAACACTGCTTGTCAAAGTGGGTGTCCATTTAACAATGCTTCCGTTGTGATTGACATCGGCGCCAACAAATACATCACCAGTGGTCGTGACAAAGAGACTAATTGCTTGACTCACATTATAGGAAATAACACTCATTGGAATGTTAATTCTGTTCGACCATTTTTCTACTCGACTGTTTTCAAAATCAGTCGCATAAACAGTGTTATCATTAGTAACAAAAATGCCAATATATTTGGGTTTAACTGTACTGTTTGTCATCAAAGTTGTGGCATTTGGATTCCACGATGCTGATGGACAGAATTTTGGACGATTATACGAAAGATCTAAAGAAAACCAGAAATTGAGAACTATCAAAAAGTAATTAAATCATATGTTTTCGATGCATATATGTATATAGTTGTATTTTATAAGATATGTTCTCAATTGCAATGTCAACAAAAGCAGATTAATAGAAGTTTACAGAATTTGTATCTCTTACAGATATTTGATATTTTTACTTGATACAAACTAATTATTATTACAGTTATAAACGTTTGTCATATCCCGTCATTCTTAAAAAGTATTTTTACAATAAATATCTAACTGATTTTTGATTATATCACACAATTAGTGAGACATTGTTATACTTACCACAAGAATTCGTTGCTAAAAAAAACTTTTGAACTCGATTATTGTTCCGATCAGTAACAAATATATTACCATAAGTATCAAAAGCTATGAATTGTGGATGATCAAGTTGATGCAGATTTGATCCACTGGTACCAGAACATCCGACTAAACAGCGAAAACCATAAGGTCCTGATCCAAAAACAATTCGATGATTGCCTTCATCTACAATATATAAGTAACCGTTAGCATCTAGTGCGATTGCTGTTGGCCATTTGAGTTCAATAGTATCTTTTGCTCCATTTCCCGCCACTGTCGTTCCATTTTCTTGTCCAGATTTGAAGAACTGAATTCTGTTATTGCCACAGTCAGCCACATACAAATTGAAGTTTTTATCAACAAAGATTCCTCGAGGAACAGACAACATATTTGGTGCGGATCCTCCAGAGTCAGTACCAGCAACAGTAATTAATCTATCGTCATGGATAGCAAGTGATTTTTTTATGACTTTATGCTGTTCGTTAATAGAACAATAAAGATAATTTTTAATATCAACAAAGAGACCATAGCAACGTTCACTAACATTTAATACTGAAACACTATCATTACTGTTTAATGACCACATATCAACTCGACCATTTTTACCGTTATCAACATAAATATCACCATTGAATGTAACGAAAATACTGATTGGTGCAGAGAGATTGCCGGAAATAGTTTTTATTGGAGTAATGCTATTTTCCGACCATACTATAACATTGTTGTTAGTTTTTCCGACAATATAGATACTATTATTAGTATTAATAAAGATCCCATAAGGACTTTTGCCGATAACATCAATGGTTGCAATTGTCATTGCATCTGGATGCCAAGATGGAAATGAACAAAATTTTGGCATATTATATGAAATAGCTAAAGATATAAGAAATAAATTATGCTTCATTTTGAAATACAAAGATCACATTATTTCTTTTGATGTTCATGGTCTTGCAACATAATTTATTAGTTTTACTATAAAATTTTATCAACTAACTATTTTACATTTACAAGATCAAAATGTTATTCATTATGATATAGAAAGTATAACTTTTTCACTTTAATCGCAGATTTGGTTATTTAAAATTTATATATTTTTGATGAATGTTAATTATATACATGAAAAAATGATGTTGTAATTTCAAATACGAAAAATTTTGAAAATGATATTTGTTTATTTGATGTAAATGTATCCATTTTCTTTTTATTAAAAAAATATAATAATAAATGGTGTCTTACCTGCATCTTCAAGCATAGTTTGATCATCGATTGATAAAGTCGTTGTTAGTTCACTGCTTGTTGAAGATATTTCTGAAAAAGAAAAGAATAATTTATTAATCAAAAAACAAAAGAGAAAATTTTTTGAGAATTACTATTTTGAGTAGTTGAGGTCAATACCTGTTGTGATTGTGTAGTTATATCTAAAGTAAAAAATAATTTTTTCTTTATTTAATTAAATCTATTCTTTTGTAATATTAAACTGATAATTATAAGAAAAAAAAGATTTATCATTACGAATTTGACTTAATATTTAATCTCGATATATATATATATATCAATCTTTTACTTACTACATCGTATTTAGTGAAAGACTTTCCCGTAAAATATAGTAAATAATAAAAAATATCTTTTCAACAATAAGTGGATAACAATGTTCGATTTTTCATATCTATACTATGATAGTATATTGTGTTACTTACCACAAGAATTTGCAATCAAAACAAATTTTTGAATACGTTTATTGTGCGTATCAGTGACAAATATATTACCATCGATGTCGAAAGCGAGACTTTGTGGATAATTTAATTTATTGGGTGCTGAACCGCTTTTTCCAGAGCATCCGACTAAACATTCAAATCCGTTTGGTCCTAATCTAACAATACGATGTTTTTTGTTGTCAACAATAAATAAGTAATCATCACCATCAAGAACGACTCCAGTTGGACAATTGAGGTTATCATTTTCTATTACTTCATTTCCTGCCACCGTTATACCCTTCTTTTTATTTGGTAGAAAATGTTGAATTCTATTGTTTCCACAATCTGCTACGTACAAACTGAAATTGGTATGAACAAAGATTCCATTAGGAGAAGAAAGCTTCTCTGATGTGGCTCCAGAAGAGCCATTTTTGCCTGCAACTATTTCTTTCGTATATCTATTATCTTTTAATGATATTTTTTCAATATGATGAAGATCACGAACAGAACAATAGAGTGCGTTTTTAATATCGATGAAGAAACCAAAGCATTTTCCACTGACATTTGATACCTTAACTTTATTCTGCTTATCTAATGTCCACTTATTTACTCGATGATGTTTGCCGTTCTCAACATAGATTTCACCATTAGATGTAATGAACAGACTGTGTGGGCTATTGAAAGCGAAAGTGCTATGTATTGAAGTTTGTTTTCCTTTTAACCATGTTAAAACAAGATCTTTCTTAAAATCAGCTACATAAATAGTATTATGAATATCAATAAAAATACTATTGTGCCCATTGTCTATTATAGGTTTTTTTACAAAAATTAAGCCATTAGAATTCCACTTTGCATTTGGACAGAATTTTGGGCGATTGTAAGAAACAGCTGAAAAGAATGAAACTCTATTAATATTTTATAGGATAAATACAGTTATATTGCTCTAAAGAAAAAAAATACTATCCGTATGATAAAAATATACTCATTGATTAAAATTCAAAGCACGATATGAAGACAATATTATTGGTTCATTACATTTCATCAGAAAAATAAATAATATATTATGAGTTATTCTGTAATATTAAGTAATGCAGAAATAACAGGAAAAAAGAGCGATAAATATTATAAAATAGAAGACATTAATCAAGAGAAAATAAATGAAATACTACATATTTCTATAGAAAAAGACTTAAAAAAGAATGCTAATTTGATTTTAACTCATCAAATAAAAATACAATGTGTTAATTAATATATCAAATACATATGTATATGAATATTTACTAGATTTTCCATCGACGATCAACAGAATAATCATCCATACGATGAAATTGTTAGTCAATAACATATCGTATAATTTATAAATGTTTTTTGAATACTCTTTTAATCTGAATAATATTAAAAAACAAATGTAGTTATAATAATTATTTTTTTTCTATTTGCACATTTTTTTATTAATTCATTTATTGTTTTTTTTACAAAATACGTGATTGTGAGTCTGCATCATGCAAAAAAAATAAAATATATTACTATTCTTTTTATCCAAAAGTAAGAGATTAAAAGGATAAAAATCATGATAGGATATATTGTCATAAAACAGTCAGGAATAGCAAATAAATAAATAAATTGTTGACGTCAATATTTATTAAACATTTGTTTTATTTTATTTTTATACTAAATTTATTTTACCAATGATAACCGGAATAATGATATAATGATATATACACATATAAATATTATTTATTTATACTGATAACACATTTTAATACTCTCGATTACATTAACTATTTAGTATTATGTAGAGTCGTTGCATTATGTCATGTTCTTGTGATATTAAAAATTGATTCGACTTGTCTAGCGATAGTCTCTAGAAAGTAATCTAAAGACATAATCTTATCAAAAAATTAAATCATTTTGTTTGTTCACCAGTAACGTATTCAAATTTTCGCAACGTTTCAACCCAGTTTATTCTAAATAATTAACGAGAAAACATATCCAATTCTCAAATCGCTTTTTGGATCGGATATGTGCACAAATGATAAACTTCAATGAGTTATTAAATATCCTAGGATGGTTCGATTTTCTCGTCTTCTGTTATCATGTTATGGACTTTGTACTCGACTTTGACTTCTGAATATCTGAATTTGAAACCGATACTTTGACCATAGATAGGTCTTGTCAGGACTAAAAATTTACTAAAGGTTCTGGTCGTGATAATACCTATCTATTGTCAAAATTTCAAATTGAAATTCGATCATTCAGGTATACTCAGAAGAATCGTATGTTCATAAACCAAAATCGAATAAAAGACCTATACCTCGACAACAGAAAGCTGGAAAACCAAATCATTCTAGAGCATTTATTAACTCATTGAGGTCTGACATTTGTGCACATGTCCGAATGCAAAAACGATTTGACAGTTGGATATGTTCCCTCATAAGTGTATAGCTTCGACATTTGGTGTATAGAAGCAATTCATTTTATGGATCACATTGTAATTTGATACAATCAATGTACTAGAGATTTTGCTGAACAATGTTTTGATAAAATAAAAACGAGACATCATAAATAAATATACAGTAGAAAGTCAAATACTATCTGCCTAGATGATAATATTATGACAATCTTTTTCAATAATATCAATTACACATTAGACATGACAACATGTTATTTTCTCAGTAGATCTTTTATTTTCTCTATCAAATTATACTTTGACTTATTTTCTTCTAAATAAATTTTATATAAATTTTGCTGATTAAATACTAGTAACATGAGAAATTATATATGATACGTGATAATATAACGATATATAATGTTGATTGTCAATTTAATCTATTTTAAAAGTGTTTCACATTTAAATATCTATTGACTGTATTATAACTGAAGTATGAGCATAAAAATATTTTGTCAAATCAAATGATTACATCCAACAAAATTTAAAGACTTGATTTTTCTGACGATACTGTGCAATATTACACTTTCATAATGTTAGATGTGAAAATATAAGGAAATGAGTGCATAATGACTTTTCTTTGATTAGTTGAAGTCAAACAAAAGTTCCATTTCCTAAAATTTAATATATTATAATTTTCCAACAATGAAAAAATATTGAAGCGATAATGCATTATGAGTAGCCTATTTTTACCAAAATCAACAAACAACTTAAATTCAATATTCATACTAAAACATATGTAAGAGTACAACCTTAATAAGAAAATAACAAAATTGTTAAATAAAATGTTTCTCGAGGTTGTGCTCTCTTTAATTGAAATTTGTTCGTCAGATGATTGTGATGAACCATTGATTTAGACAAACCATTGAATAATAGAACATGTTTTCATCTTTGACCTTGTTTATCTTGTCAAATTCTTTCTGAATTTATAGATAATAAATTAGACTGATTGGAATCACTGGATAAATTCACTATACTTTCATCTAACGAAAGCAGCTACGTCATTCTCTTTATTTATTATTGATACTTAAACAGACAATTTATGTTTCTTATCTATTCAGAAAAAGAGATTTATTTTGAAAAAACAAAGCCTGACACAAGCTTATTGCTTTGTAGCTCAGCCATAAAAATCAGTCTCTCTGTCGATTGAACATTTCATTTCGTATCTATCACCATATTAGCCGTGAAAACGTTCTCATTTGTTGTTTTATCGACAATCGAATTACCTTCGTATTTAGTGCCATTGACAAAATAATATGTTCCTCGTCCGTAGAAATTATCGTCTTCGAAATTTCCCTCATACTTACTACCATCCGACCAGATGTAGATGCCTTCACCAGTTCTACTATCATTAAGCCAATCACCTGTATATTTATCGCCGTTCGTCCAAGTCATATTGCCTTTACCTGTTCTCTTTCCGTTGGACCAATCACCTACAAATTTGTTGCCATTGGCAAAATCGTATGTTCCTTGTCCGTGCATTTTGCCACTTTTAAATTGTCCTTCATATCTGTCGTCCGCCCACGTCGTATTTGGTCCCCAAGTATGCACACCTTGACCAGTTCTGTCGCCATCGATCCAATCCCCTGTGTATTGGTAACCATTTGCAAAGTGATATGTACCTCGTCCATGAAATATATCATCTTTGAATTGTCCCTCGTATTGATCTCCATTAGATCGAGTAAATATCCCTTGACCCGTTCTACTATCATTCATAAAATCACCTACGTATTTGTTGCCATTGGCAAAATAAAATATACCACGCCCGTGTCTAGTGCTATCGTTAAATTGTCCCTCATACATATCGCCATTGGGCCAAGTGTAATTGCCGTCACCCGTTCTGCTGCTGTTGATCCAATCACCACCGTACTTCTCACCATTTCCTCGACTTAAAACACCTTTGCCTGTTCTACGGTTATCGACCCAATCACCTGTGTATTTGTCGCCATTAGAAAAATAATATGTGCCTCGCCCATGCCTGTTATCATTGCTGAATTGTCCCTCATACCTATCACCATTGGGCCAAGTGTAGATGCCTTCACCTGTTTCCATGTTGTTTATCCAATCACCAATGTACTTCTCACCATTCGCAAAGGTATATGTGCCATATCCGTGCTTATAGCCGTCTTTAAATTGCCCCTCGTATTTATCACCATTAGTCCAGGTAAATATGCCTTCACCAGTTTCCATGTTGTCGAACCAGTCACCTACATATTTGTTGCCATTAGCATAGAAATAGGTACCGCGACCGTGCATACTGTTGTTTTTGAATTGTCCTTCATATTTATCTCCAGCGGGCCATATATAGATGCCTTTTCTTATTCTGTTGTCGTTGGGCCAATCGCTTGTGTATCTGTCATCGTGAGCCCAAATCATCACACCATGACCCATTCTATTGTTGTCTACCCAATCACCTGTGTAATTATGGCCACTAGCCCAAGTCATAGCACCCTTACCTGTCCTGTCACCGTACATCCAGTCACCTACGTATTTGTTACCATTAGCAAAATAATATGTTCCTTGCCCATGTCTTTTGTTTTCTTTAAATTGTCCCTCATATTTATCACCAGAATACCAGATCTGAACGCCTTTTCCTGTTCTAGTATCGTTGAGCCAATCACCTGTGTAATTATCACCATTAGCCCAAGTCATAATACCTTTACCTGTTCTATTACCATAAATCCAGTCACCTACGTACTTGTCACCGTTGGCATAATAACATGTGCCTTTCCCATGTCGCTTGTTTTGTTCGACCTGCCCCTCATATTTATCTCCAGTGGACCATTGAAGAACAGTTAGTTCTGTTATAAAGATAAGTCTTGGTATCAAATTTCAACAGAGTTAAAAGGTGAAACTTGAATGGAGATTCTCGATGATCTTAGAAGAATAAAAATAATATCAGGAGAAAGAATAGGAGCTTAGATGAACTTAATAAACATTGCATATAACAAGATATACATATTTCCTGAATTTAGTAATTTTCTATGTTCTTTTGATGATGTGATAAATGAGATTCGAAAATCTTGATTCATTCAGTGCTACGTATGGAACGAGAAGTTCTACTTAGAAGAGTGCGAACAAATTCAGTTAGAAACTTATGTATAGTATTTTGTAGTATGTTCAACAGTAATATGTTTGTAGTTGTATTCCATAAGTTTCTGTCGACACTCTTGTGTAGACTGCATGTCCATGTTATCTAGAAATGCACTGTTTATACTCTCGATGCAAAGTATAAAAACTTAAAAGTTTTTATAAATTTTGTTTTATTGGTTATGATGTTTTCTACTTGCAGATATCACTTTCCATTTAAGGTGCCACATAGACTATTTTGTTGGCTAACATTTCGTAGCTGAGATATAAATGATCTCTACATGGGCAGTTCTATAAGATATCTGTATGACATTTTTCACCTTTTATTTAATTGATAAAAAATACACTATTGCAGAGAACACGTAGAGCAGAGTGTTTGATGAAACTGTGAAAAGATGCATATGGTAAGGAGCCGAGCAAAATTGTTTAAATTCTTGAGTACGAAATTAGTTTTGAAATAAAAAAAATTTCAAGATTTATGTTTAAGATGCTATTGTAAGTTTCATTTTATAGAACGAAAATTGAAATTGATAAAAAAATATCTAAACATAAATGTTCATATAGTTTATCAGAGTAGACAATCAATATGGAGATGTTGATATAATAGTTTATAGTCACTTAACAAAATCATACTATTCTATTATTGTAGATTCAAAAAAGTCTCACTTAACATTTAAAGCTATTTAATTGACAAATTATTTTCGTAGCTTCTTATATTTCTAACTGTATAATCGTATCGTAGATGACTGCATGAGTTTTGTTTTATGAAGGAAAATATTGTTAATTCGTATTGAAGACATCGAAAAAACAAATTCTTTAATAACATTTTTCCATTAAGGTTAGTTTGAGTCTTTATAGATCGATAATAATAGAGACAAAAAGAACCTTTCCAATAAACCCTAATCCAAAATTGATGAGCTACTTTTAATGATTTCTAAAAACTTGATTATTAAGAACGTATCTAGAAAATAAAATTTATTAGAATACTTTAATAAAAAATTATTTTCTTTAAAGAAAAGTTACTTTAATTTAAAAGCACTCACACTCTTATTTAAAATTATGTTTTTGAGTTAGGCAAGATTCGTTGTGATAATGAGTTAGTTAAAACCAGTAAATTGAAAGAAAATACGAAATCGAGTAATCGTATTTGTATTTAGCATGAAATATAATAGCCATACAGAGAGAATCATTTTTTTAATTTTCTGTTAAATATATTGATAGAACTAACAAAACATGCACATAAGAATAAAAAATATAAAAGTACACTTTCTAATGGTCGTAAAAACTTTGAGAAGAATAAACAAATATTTTGCTATTTTCATACTGAAAAAAGGTTTTACTTTCTATAAGCACCTAAATTTACTGTCGAGAAAGTGTTTCGTCTGGACACATAGTATTATCATTGATGTATTACCGTAATATCTCAGTGTTCAATGAAAGTCGAAATCTATTTCTCGAAGATTTTTCTCATTTCTCTGACGTTTCATTGAATCAATTAACCATTGTTATATGCTCAGTGGCATCCACTAACGGTGATCTCCGTAATGGGGCTTGAGGAAAATAACTTCTATATCAGTTTACTTAAGTGATTTATATTTCAACAACCTCTCCAGTGCGTTATTTTTATATTATTTCGATGTATCATCGGGCTCAATTGATATACTATTGGAACAGTTAATATATCTTTAGGACTGATTTACTATACCACGATATATTCTGATTCATCTAACCAATTTGACTTCTCCATCAATGAACTTTTCGTTAACTCATTATTAGAGTTCTTATAATTTGTAGAAGTTATGAGTTTTTGTTCAATGAAAATTCATAACTAAGAAAACTTTTGATTACTATGAAAAGAAGGTTTTATAGAAATTTTATCATAATTTATCACGATAATTAAACAAATCATCGATGGATAATTTTGTTATAACAATTTGTCACTATTCATAACATTTAGTTAAATGTCAGAGCGAACATATATAAGCTTTCTGAAAATTTATGCTTAATGCACATCCAAAGTATTTTGTCAATGTTTTGTTTTCAGTCATATTTTTAAACTACAGAACATTAATTTATTTCCATTATATGTCTATACAGTAGAGACCGAAGGCCATATATGGACACTTATTTAATATGAAAATCTCTTGAATATAAAATACATTAAAACTATGAAATTCCAAGTGCTCCAAACTGTTTACAAGATAGATTATATGGCGACTATATTTTCACGGACAAATAATAAATTTTCGGTTTTTTTTCAGAAGGTGCCACATGCAAAGCTCTACAAAAACCATAATAACAAATTTCTATTCACTTGTTCAGATAGTTCCCTCGATACTTGAACCGAAGAAGACATACATGATAGTGCTATCTTCCACTATATTTAACATAATAAAAATATTTGGAAGACTTTTATATTTGTATGTATCTCGTCTAAGAGAAATGATTAAACTCTAATTTTTATTTCAAAAGATACGCTCTTGAAAGTTCTATAAAAGCTGTAAAAATTATATACATAAATGCTTATTCTACAACAGAACAGTCTTCCAAACATTTTCATTATCATTTTGTGTAATTTTTATGTCATTTTTTTTCAGTACTAAAGTTTTATTGTTTTATTATATTCTATATTCAAGAGTTTTTCATATTAGACAGATGTCTACATATAGCACTAGATCTCTACTATACAGACATATAATGGAAATAAATTTGGCAACTAGCTGATAGTATTGAGGTCATAATGATTGTGATGTAAAAAATATAGGCCACTTTTGCGTTTCATTTTATCATCACTTAATACGTTATATAAAAACAAAAACAGAATATCCCACCAGATGTATCATGAAAAGCTTCACAATTCATAAAAGACTATTTATTTTTATGGTTGCACTTCTTGTTTTCACAATAGACAAAACTCGGGGCGATCAAATTTCGGCGTCATGAAAACGAAATTGCTTATTGGTAATAAATGAACTCCATTTTTGTGCATCTCATCTTTGTAAAGTGTAGAACCTTTTATGCTAAATCTTGTAGTATACTTTGTTTTTAAAATAAGATATATCAGATAATAAAGAGATCAGATAAAAAAAACTGAATTTCCTCTCTACCGAAAAGCAATCTCGTTTATGCAACGTCAAAATTTGATCGTTCCGAGTTTTGTCTACTTTGAAAACAAAAACTGCATCCATAAAATAAGCAGTCTTTTATCAATTCTAGAGATTTTCGCATTATATCTGGTAAGATATTTTGTTTTTTTAATATAATGTGTTAAGTGATAATAAAGTAGAATGCAAAAGTATTACATCCAATATAATCTAATGCTACCAGCTAATCTTCAACAAAAACAGTTATTGAAATTTTATTATTATGATATTAGTTGAATAGTGATCAAATATCAATAAAAAAATAATGTGAAAGATGCTCTATCTCTTCATAAAAAAAACAAATTTTTTCAGGCTTCTTACAAGAAAATAAGTATTTCTGTCACTACTTTTGAATAAACTTACGCACTATTTAGAGGACCACTAGATAGTTTCCACTTTATAAAGGGTAGCGCATATTATTCGATGCTCATTTTTCTGATTGTTGTTATCTTCTAACCTTTTTTGGTAATCGTTGTTGTTTCCGTCGTTGCTGTGGTTTCAACACGTATGCTTGAGTAGGAAGTTGTCAATTCATATTGATTTTCCTCGTATAGTGCTTGAATACTAGCCTGATCCTACAATATTATTACAACACGAAATCATTAGCATTATCTTCCTAACTGAAACTTTCATATTTTATAATATCTTCCCGTTAGTTTATCTTATCTACATAGAAAGAAAGCCTCTAATGAATCAGATAATAAAAATAAATAAAAAATTCTCTTACTATTGTGTTCGTTATAACTTTTCAATTTTTAGGAAAATTCGTTGATTTACTAATCATTGAGGGCCAATTAGTATTTTGAAACTGATAAAGTATGATTTTCTAATTTTTCTTCAATTATAATGTTTTGGTCTCTATCTTCTAGAAGCTCACGTGCTTAACAACTATATTTCATCCTCTCTTCCACAAAAATGCAGATGTAACTACCTTCAAAGTTCGACACCTCTAGTGTACATTTCATTTTGCAAAGACAATTGTAAAAGAATCTAGGTATCAAAATATTGTAGAAAGAGATCAATTTTTCAGAAAACATAGATGTTTAGTCAACTCCACACTAGCTGAAACCTAAACGGATAATCCATAGATTCATGCATGCTTCACTTTTTTAACACAATTGCAGATGTTGAAGAATCAACGAAGTCGCTTTAAAACCTTTTGATGTTTAAAGTTTTTGAGTTATCATCAAACTGAGTTTTCAAAGCTCAAGAAAAAGATGATTGGTTAATTTAGTGGCAAAAAGATAAAACAAATGAAACATTCCGAAAACAGGAAACGGTTTAAAAAATACAATAGATTTGGGACATATTTGAAAATACTTGATGAAATGAGTTATGTAACCTTTCAAGATTGTGATGTAGATTTAAAGTACTCTAAGCGAAATAAAATATTTCACTGACTTTTTCAGGTAGCATATCCTTTGGTTGAATCAGTTGATAAAATGGATACATGATTGAATCGGATTCATATGTGTGTGGTAGACCAAGACTATGTCCAATTTGATGCGAAGCAACTAAACGCAAGTTGTGACCCATATCATCATATCTATGTATTCCAACAATAGATTTATTCAAAATATAAAAATATTTACTCACGTGTCTGACCATTTCTCAGTTGAATCGAAATGAATATGTCCACGGTAGCGTTCCCATGGATAGAAAGCATGAGCTAGAACTCCACCACGCCCATCCAATTGAAAGCCATCTCCATAATCACCATTTACAAAAGTTAAATTAAAATCAACCTTTTCATCTTCAATTACTTCACGAAAAGTTAATCCAGTATGATTAGTCCAGTCATCAAATGCTTCTTGAATATGTCGACGAGTTTTCCTTAAATCATAGAAGAAATGATCGTGATTCAATTTCCATTTAAGTGTACGATTCTTTGACCTTAAAAAGAAACTGTTTTAGTACAATGAAGAAAGGTTTGTATATATCTATTTAGCTTCTATTCGTTCTTCAAATGAGCACGATTATTCAAACTACTAAACCATAGAGTATTTTGCATTCAAATAAATTTGAAAATAACTTTATTTCTCATAAATAATAATGATTGTTCTACATCTATACGGAAAGGAGCAGTAAATTTGATAAAATTCTGGAATATATTGCGATTATGCATTGTATCATTGCCCACTCACTCATATGTATGGAGGGAAAAGCTTTTAATTTGTTTTAATCTAAAGTCTAACGTTATTCTCAATATGCATTTGTCACGATTTATTTTGATGTCCACTCAAATAACTTGCAATGAAATGGAAGAAAAAAATTATACTTTACGTTTATCTGCACCAGAGCTCGTCTTAGTAAACGCTAAATATCTGTAAGAAAAACTTCAAATGAGCTTTTAAAAATTAAAAAAAAAAAAACAAGACTACTCTCACTATCACCTCTCTCAGAGATAATAAAAAGAAACATTACCATAATGTGCTCTTGTCTATAAACGATACTGGAGAATCAGGTAAACTGCATCGTGGTGTATTCATTAGTTTGAGTGTAGAAGCATCGAGTTTTTTGGTTACAGGCAAATGAAAAGTAGTTTGAAACACTTCCAACATTGATACTAAGGTTGATTCACAGAGTGAGTCGTTACTCTTATCCTGCTTTGAACTAATAGGATTTACACATCGATTATAGCCGAATTTAGTGAGAAATTTGTAAACATCGATATTCGATTTAATTGCAACAGCTTTGATATGACTTTGTTTATGAATGGTTGTATGCCTCACGGTCTTGAGTTTGTTAAGTGAGTTACCATTCACGTTAGTCAGTAGAACAACACAAAGAACAAGAAACATAAGCAATTGCATCTTTTTGTGTAGAGTTAAAAATGATGAATGTAGGAAAAGAAATGATTTAGACGTAGTAAAAGACAGCGATTATTTGTTTACTTTTTCATTGATATGAAAATAGAAAGATGATTGATTACGAGACACACACAAGTGTGAGAGAATAAATCGATTAAATGATAAGATTTTGTTTAGTATTTCATTACTCATTTTCTTCTTTATGTAATGAAGAGATAGCACACTCCTATGATTTGAAATGAAAGCTTTAACAAATGAAATAAAATGCTTCGATTATATTTTTGTGCCAAAAATCAGCATCTTAATCGCTGCTTTTTCCTGTTCAGCACATTTCTTATTTAAATAAGCTTCATGTGAACTTTCGTGTCAGAATGAACAAGGAGTAAAATAACTCATATCGATCTATAGAAACTTTTCATAGTTAAATTCGTCGAAAATGACGATTTGATATTGAGAAAATCAGATACTATATACGAAGTTTCAGATTGAATAAACAAGATAAAATGTCACTATGATTATGAATTTGATAACATTCAAATTGGATTTTAATCTCCTACATATAAACTACCATCTATTTATTTGATGGAGGAATTTCTATACGAAAAAATATTGTTTTAATAAACCTAATTTTACATCATCTTCGTGAATCGATATTTCTAATCGAAGCAAACTTTCATTCATATCAATCATCAAAGTAATGTAAGGTAACATGATAAGAGTACGATGCATTATTTTAACTGCAATGTTTTACTATTATAAGTGCCATCGACAGTGTGTTTATACTTTGAAAGAGGCATATTTGATTATAATTTGGTATGAATCTTTAATCAATTCTACTGGTCATAAAAAGTATAAGAAGTCTTCTTATCGGAAAGACTAAAATATGAAGTTAACTGTAGATGCTCAGAAACATTTAAAATTTCAATTGTTCCTTCAACATAAATGTATTCTTTTATTCTTTCTTCATCATCTTAGATTATATTTGATAATTCTATCACAATTTCACCAATTTCACTTATGATAGCAAAAACTTTCGGTCAAAATGATGCATCGATTTTTTTGTCGTATTGTTTCCTATTACTTTCGTAATTGATACGAATAGTGTTTCCCTTAAGTTATCAACATCGATTCATAAAGATGCAATTGAATTAGTTCAGTAGTGATCTATCACAACCTATATCATTTATGAACTCATTAATAGTTGAAACTCGTTTTAATTTCACTTCTTCTGAAGTTTTAGATATATGTTCTAATTCAACTGCACGGAATAAAGCAGATCAATTTTGTCCATCATTATAATATTTCATATCCTTACCACCAATGAATGCAGATGATCCTGTTTTAGAACAGTATTTCGATATAACGATGAAGTACACTAAAATAATTCATGCACTATTGAGTGGTGTTTTATTACATTGTAATAGTTACGAAAAAACATGCTTTCTATTGCTCATCAGATAAAAAAACTATTTTAATCATGTCTTAATAAAATTCTTCAAGCAGTATATGATCAAATTGGTTATAAAGATTATTATTATGAGTTTATAATAGAAATGAAATAAAACTTCGCTGATTTTAATCAACAATTGGCTTCTCTTCGTTTTTATTCATGTTCCAATATGATTTACTGTAGGGGCCAATTGAATTCCCCCCTCCGTATTTTTGAGTCTTTATCACTATAGTTCTTTTACTTTTTGACCTGATATATATTGTGAGAAAGCCCAGAATACGCTGCATCTTTTGGTGTGTTTAGTTTGAGCATCAAATACAATTTGAAGTATAAAAATGTATTAGAAAAAAATCGAACATTTTTTTTACTACATGATGTTCATAATAATGTCACTTACTTTATTTCAGCTTAGGTATATGATAGAAAATTGCATTTTTTTCAAAAGATGCGTCATGAAAAGCTCTATAAACAGAGTATGATTAGAATCATTTTCCTCTGTTCTAATGGTTCTTCCTATATTCAAAAATGAACAACCCGCATGATACCGTCGGTTTCTGTCATATTGAAAATATTAAGAACACTTTTTGTTTTGCATGCATGGTAACCTTAGAAAATGGTAGAATATTGACTTTTGTTTTAAAAGATGCGCTGTTCAAAGCTGTATTAGTATAATTCCTATAGAGTATCAGATATGTTTTCCAAACATTTTCAATATGACGGAAATTGATACTTTGATGTAGGTTGTTTTTTTTTGAGTGTAAGAAAGACGATTAGAATAGTCGAAAATTATTCTAATCATACCCTTTTTACAGAGCTTTTCATGACGCATCTTTTGAAAAAAAATGCAACATTGTATCATTTACCTAAGCTGAAATATGTGCGAAATAAAATATATTACAACATTATGAACACCTATTTTTGTAGTATAAAAAAAATGTTAGATTTTCTTCTAATACATTTTTTATACTTCAAATTGTATTTGATGCTCAAACTAAACACACCAAAGGATGCAGCGTATTCTGGACTTTCTCACGATATATAGCAGGTCAAAAAATAAAAGAACTTTAGTGATAAAAACTCAAAAATACGATAGAGGGAAAATCAATTCGCCCCTATAGTAATCTGAAAACAAATATAAAATTTCTTTAAATGAAATAATCTATAGATGTTGAAATGAACGAACTTTTCATAAAGCATCTTCAACTTTATAATTACTAGTAGCTGTCGTTAGTAGTTTTCATGAGTAAAAATTCTTTATATTGGATAAAAATATCGTAACTAATTTTCATTCGCTTGAACAATAACCACTTAGATTGTACTCATGTTAGATATTTTCAATCAGACAAATCTTGTTGCAGAAATTGAAAATTTTTAGATATTTATCTGTATGTTATAATGAAGAAGAAAAACAGTAAAGCTCTTTATGTTATTATAGTTATAAACAACATCTTTTATTTTCTTGCTTCTGATACTATTATTTACTTTGTTTTAAAAATGTTTATTTATATACTTAAGTTGAGTAACTAATTCTTATAATTTCTAAATCCATTCAGTATCATGAAGACAAAAAGTTTCTTTTTTCGTATATTGTAATAGTGACAATATTGTAGATTATTGTTAGTAATAGTAAATCATTTTATTACAATGCAGAAACCACTCTTGACTACAATTGGCAGATATTTATATGAAAAAAAAAATTGTTTATTGATTATTCTTATTTAATATATCGTGGATTGAATTTTGTACAAAATCATACGATTTAAATTCAAAATTGAATTTAAAATTAATTTCTTACAATTTCAAACTCGATTAAAGTCTTACTCTTCAGACTTATTCTAATGATAATAATGGTTTGATTTAATTATTGAAATTTTAAAATAATACTAACATTTATATATAAGTAATTTTAATAATATAAATATAAATTCTTTCTCAAAATTATATAAAATTCAGATTGATAATGAGCATATTGAAAATAATTAAAATCAATCACAAATTAATTTTGTTCTTTATTTTAAAAACGATCATATTTGGACTTTATTACCATCCCTTGTATATTTTCAGTTTCTTTTTTTTATGAAGTTCTTAAACATACTAGATAAGTATATAATATTCCAAGCCAAGAAGGCCATGACGTGGGAAATAACCTACTGGAAAGATAAGAAAAATACTTTTATCGTATATAAGACCTTGTATGATGGGAAAGATATATCACTGATAATGTCAATTTCAACATCTTCTATATCACCTTTGATCCTTTTAGTTGATGAACAAATTCCAGATTCAATCAAGAATTTTCTTAAACAATTAGATTATATACAAATATTCACACAATCAACCGAATGTATTCAATATATTCAGAATCATTCATGTCAATCAATATTTCTTATTATTTCAAGTTTATTCGCTAAGAAAATCATTCCAGATGTTTATCATTATTATAATATTATACAAATATTTCTATATTGTCCAATAATTTCATTATATACGGATTTCGTAACTAATTATGGTAATAAATTAATTATATTTGATCATGAAGATAAGTTTTTTGAAAGATTTTGGAATGATTTAGCATTATTTTTTCAAGAAGAAGCTCGTCAATGTTTACAATTAGCAGATGAATATAAACAACGAGCAAAAGTTTTTAAACAATCATGTGCATAAATTTTTTTATATTTTTCACTTCTTTTTATAATAAAGCAAATCTTCATCATTTTGTTTATTTATAGATAGATATAACGAATAGATCATAAAGAATGAGGGTGTTCGTATTTCGATAATAACATTTTTTCTTTCTGATCTTTAGGAAAACAAAACAAACGAAGATTATCCAATACATAAAAAGTATCCTACTTTCAAAGCTAGCAGATCTCTCTTTTTTTATCGTTAAGATCGTTTATTTTAAAAGCAAATTATACGATAAGATGTAGCGTGAAAAGCTCTACAAATCTTATTTTATATACATGCTTTTTGTTTTCAAAATGGACAAAATTTTGTGCGATCAATTTTCAACGTTGCGAACAAAATCATTTTTCGTTCGCATAGAATTTTGCTTATTTTAAAAACACAAGATGCATATATACAAAATAAACTACATTATAAATTGTAGAGCTTTTCACGCTGCATCTTATCGTATACTTTGCTTTTAAAATAAACGTATCAAATACTTAAAAAAAGTTACAAACATTGGCCATTCATTATAGAACGCTTGTTGACTTTGAAAGTTGGGTACTTTTTATATGTTGAACAATCTTTGTTTAATTTTTTTCCTTAACCCTTTACCTTCCAATGTCCATCCCAATGGACATTGGTATATGCAGTACTGAAAAAAAATAGAGCGTATAATCCAAAACGAACCTTATGCCGGTTGCAAATAACTCCATAAGCTCTCGATTGATAATTAAATAAAGCCTTTCCTATATAGCGTATGTTCGAGCTGGTTAAAATAAAAAGTGTGAATTTTTCAATTGCCCGATAATTCTTTCAAAACTCTGCATTAGCAAAGCCTCTGAATATTTTTTTGATCTTGGAATTGATATCTGTAGGTTAGATGCTCATGAGTTGTGCAAAGTACTTTATTGAAATTATGAATAGGATACTAGATTAGAATCTTCATGAGTCTGTAATGTCCATCCCAATGGATATTGGGAGCGAGGGAGTGACATGAAAATGATCTTTTTTCAATAAACAACACTACTCATGTATACGCATAGAGACGATTTTTTGAAGGTTTAAAATAGTGTTTTTGACAAACAAGAACATTAATTAGGGGATATCAGTTATCCAAATCGATCTCTTTTAGGCTTTCAGGGTAAACAGTTCCTCTCTTCAAGTAATAAAAGGAAAGGTCCAGCACTGATGATAATTTCAGTGAGAGTCATATACCGCACGATACCTCTTGTCTGTGATGCTAGAAATAAATCATATGTGTGCAACTTCAATCCAAATATAACAAGCGATCTAATGGCATGGATGACAATCTTCTCACTAAATTTACCATCAATTCTGCATATTCCCTTCAATTATCTGAACATACAACTTCGCAACTTCGAAAACTTTCAACAAGATTGGAATGACGATAAATTTTCTGAGTATTAACGATACTTCTTTATAAATATAAAACTATGAGAATGACTAATTTTAAGTCGCTATCCCCCAATGGCCACCCCGATGGACATTGGCCTGTATTCAGTATAAACAACTCTATGTTTTGACTGATATAGCATAAGCATACTGATGATTAACAGTCCTAAAATTAATGATCGATTTATGCATAGCTCTTAGAGAACTCTTTTGGGCGATGAAGGGGTAATTTAATATATAAGTATGTTTGATTACGGTTTTGTAGAGAATTTGATGGTGAATCTTTTGGAAAAAGAATCAACTCTAAAGATCAAAAAAAAAAAGTTATAGTCAAAATATTAAGATCCTCATTCTTTATGGGCCACCCGTTACGTTATCTTGTAAAAGATAAATATAAGAAATGGTTTTTTTCTCAGTGCAAGAAGAATACTTAGGATTTTTTCTTTCTTTTATTTTTGTTTTATGATAAGATACATCATTTGTCCTATTTCGTCAAATAATCGTGTTCTAATTTTAGAGAGTTTATATAATAAAAATACATTTTAATCAAATAAGTGATGCATTGAATTGATCAATGCAATTAAAAAAAAATATTGAAATATTCTATCACCGTAGACTGAATTAGTTGAGATACGAATATTAAATATTTAGAATGGAAAATAGATTTAAAATCAATGGAATTTTGTTCTCAGGATCGGGTCGATCGAATCAATTATAGATTTCAACTGGTATAATGCCAGTAGTGTCATACTTGAAAGTTGAATTCAACTATTCCCAGGGATCACCCGAAGATTCAGAGTAGGGGGAGTACTATCAAAAATGGAGAATGGTAAAAAAATATTTTTTCTAACTGAATTTTTGAAATAACTTTCTTCTCGTATTACTTAGATTTCTTTAAAAACCAAAACTGGAAAACTTTTTTGCTCATCATGTTGGATTTTCAAGAGAATTTCGTATATCAGTATCTTGTTCTAGAGTCCGAGTTTGGCGAAACCGTACCTCTAAAGTGAAGAATAAATTCAAAAATTGGAGAGTATCAGTTATATTTTTTCAAACGCAGGATAGGTGACTTACTGCTTGCACCGTTCCTGACTATTTCTCAGAGAGTTTCTCTCTTACATTTCACTGGAAATACGTTTCGATTAAAAATTTTGATCAATTACGAAAACATTCTAAATTAATTAACCTATTCGATGAATATTAAGTTGATACATGCATACGACGATATGGATAAATTTTATTTTTATTAATTCCTAAAGCACTATAAGAAATAAAACCAAAGAAAGTTTTGCACACATAAAACAGACTTAAACGACTGGATAACGTTGAACACGATTGCTATTATAATCAGCAACATAAATGTAAGTCTCATTACGATCAAGAATTACTGCAAAGGGTTGATTGAGAGCGAAGGGACCGTTGCCTGATGTTCCATTTGAATCACCTGCTACAGTTACGCCATATGTGGCACTGATTGGCCATTTTTGGATTCTGTTATTCATCTGATCACTTATATAGATTGAACCGTCTTTCGGTGATACATAAACACCAGTGGGTGAATTAAGTTGATTTGATGCTGCACCTTGACTATGTCCTCCGGCCATTGTCACATCAATACTAATTCCATTAGTTGAAAAACGTTGAATACGATGATTATTTGTATCGGCAACATAAATCAAAGAATTTGCTTCATCTAAATACATACGTCGAGGAGAATTAAGTTGTTGAGAATTATTACCAAGTGTTCCATCCCCTCCAATAAGTATGGGTATTGTAGCATTTGGTGTCCATTTAACAACTGTATTGCAACTATTATGAGATACATAAATATTACCTTGCCGATCAGTAACAACACCATATGGTACTGAGTACCATCCACCAGCTGCAGTACATCCCGTTGTTACTCCACTCAATGGTAATGTTTGGCCCGACGGCCATATAGAAAGTTTTGGCGATATATATTGAGTCAAGTACAATTTGGATGTGTCATCATCATAATAAATTCCAAGTACACCATATACAGATGTTGGAACAGTTGTTACAGATTTTGATGGCAATTGAAATGCTTGAACTCGACTATTTCCATATTCGCCGACATACAAAATGCTTCCATTACGATTGATAAAAATATCGATAGGTGTTTTCAACGAAGAATTATCAGTACCCCATGTTGAATTATATCGACCAGCAACTGTATATGAACATGGATCTTTAAAAAAGATAAAATATTAGATAAACTAATATAGAATCACTATATTGACGATACCAGCAGTTGAAGTTGTTGTTACCCCCATCGTTGTTGTAATACTTTTGGCTGCTGTGATTACGCTATTTGCAGATATTGTATCTATTTGTAAGACCAAAAAGATAAGATTTTCATTTTTTTTAAGGATGAATATTATTCATGAATCGTTGTAAAAGACAAGATGTTTCATTTTGTTTGAAAATATAAAAATAAAAATATTAGCGAATCTATAAATTCATTTTCTATGTTTAATGATATACTACCATTCTATGTATTTGATATCAACGATAAATAACTTTCTAGATTTTCATTACATTTGCGAATAATTTTTTGTTCTTTTTGTTGATTAAAATAGTAGGCACGTTTTTTCCTCCTCACGGTTAATAAATGTCGACATATAGAGCCAGAAAAATTAACTAGTTGAGTGAAAAACGGTGTCATATTTTTTTAAATTCAAAGAAGCTCGAACTTTTTCAGGTTGATTGATGATATGATAGAACTTCATATTCCTCTTATGATAATAAGCTCATCAAAAATAAGACAGTTTTATTGACTTTCTTATGAGTTTTTCATGAACTTAATATATTCTAAAAGGTTCTGATATTTCTTTCTTCATTTAATGTAATCCTACCTCTAAATGTCATTCAAAGCTATGTTAACCATCTATTTTCTATGACTTTCGATCTTATTTAGATTTACATCATAGTTATTTGAGAACATTACTTTTAAGTTGTGATATTAGATTTAAAA
Organism: Macrotrachela quadricornifera; assembly: GCA_022393335.1. Classification (NCBI taxonomy): domain Eukaryota; kingdom Metazoa; phylum Rotifera; class Eurotatoria; order Philodinida; family Philodinidae; genus Macrotrachela; species Macrotrachela quadricornifera. Next base: position 52,285 of record JAJEKB010022010.1, on the reverse strand, counting down.
TCTAAATGCTTTCAGTTTTTAGTCTTTCATTCATACGACTAATACAATAATCATCTAGCTGTAGAGATCTGCGGTTCTAAAAATTTAACTTTTGTCGGGTCCGGGTCTATTTCTAAATTTCACTTCAGACCCAATATCTAATGATCTACGGATCTGGATAATATTAGTGTTAAGAACGCAGAGGATGCCAGATACTGGTGAAAAAAAAAAACGGTTCTGGAAATTTAGTGTGTCCCAGTTCCGGCCTGAGTTCGGGCCCAAAAAAATATGAGCCCGCAAGTCTCTATCTAGCTGACTCACATGTTTCTTTCCTTGAATAAAAGCAAAAATGTACTTACATGCATTCTGAATTATCGTTGTTTGTATGAATGATGCTGATGTTATTGGTAAAGTTGGTGGTAGCTGAATGAAAAAGAATGTGCTATTAAAATTATATTTCAATTGATACGTTATTATTAAATTATATGAACTGAATATTTCACATGATTTATTGAGTAAATAACAATTGAATGAGACGAAAGTAGTATTCATTGCCAGAAGACAAGCACATTCATCACATGATGTTCCATTTTTTTCAAAACCATTCTCACCTGTAAGACTGACATTTTGAATAAAACCAATGCGAAAACATTCGATTTGATAATAAGAAATAAATAAAAGGATATAAGTAAATTTAAATTGCATTAGTTTACTCTGTGTGTAAGAAATTAAAGAATAGACGCAAATGTTTGTTTTGTTTGATTATTGTTCTTTTGTCTTTTCAAATAAAAAAAAAACAAGGTTCTTTCACACAGTGAAAGAAACTCGGCCATATTAAATAGAAAAACATGTATACATATAATCTGAATGTTAGCAAACTATTCTAACTCGACACAACGTATACAAACAATAGAAATTCAATATTTGCTTGAGTAGTCGGTGAACAATCAACGGTCAATATAAATGGAAAACTATTTTACAAGAATTATAGTAAATACTCATATGAAATTTGTTTTTGCTTCTAAACGCACCTGAAACACTTAGGAAAGAACGTGTTTAGATTTTATTTTTAGGGAAAAATTCTTTTGTTCTCGCAGATTCGAGCTGCGTTACCATCATGCTCACATGGAGATTATCTCTTCTACAAGGCACACAAACAAGACATATTTTATACTTTTATAGGAACTTTTAAATTGCGTGATGAACAAGGCTAGAAAAGAAAGCGTTTGATTAGACGTCTACATACGGTAATCAGTGAATCACATTGCTTATCAATCGATCATATATAACAGGTGGCACAAAATAAATTATTCTATTGGTATTTCTAATATTTCTTCTCTATTTTTCAATGGAAAAAAGCTGTTTTTTTATCAAAAAGAAGCGCTTTTAAATTCTGCACAATGTAATATATTTTATTTAATGAATATAGTTTTCTCCATTTCTGTTTATTTCACAGAATCTTATAGTAAAATCAAGTATAGAATTTAAAATATTTTTTTTTGTCAACTTTTGTTACGGAACGTTTTATATCTTAAACCAACGCTTCTTGGGGATGAAATCAGGAAAATGCTTGGTACATCATTCTTGAGTGAGATGATGTGTATGAGATCTAGCACCATTCTGTTCATAAGTTCAATCACTCCCTGACTTTTTATCACCATATTCGTAAGCTATTAGAAGAACCTCATTGATGTAAACTTTTGCATCTATCGCTCCGTTTTCTAAAATGATTGGTGTTGTTAAGTCTGCAACGCATGCGTCCAACCATAGCATCACTTTTTCTGGATATTTGGTCTCCTCACGAATATCACCTTTTCTATCAGCTTCTTTTCTATTGGCAGTTCATATCTGATCGTTTTATGAATTGTATATGCCAACAAGATCAAAAAACTTTTCATCTATGAAAAGCCATTTTTTAGTATCACCTTTGCTGTAGTTATTTAATATTCAATTAGAAAACTTTACCCTCTTAATTTTTTTTGAAGATCAGTTAGCTTAGATTGTTTTATCTTTTTGTACGGTATACAGCCAAGAGCTTCAACGAGTATTTGCAGTATATTTCTTCTAAAAATATTCATTTCTTTAGCTAATTTTCGTGTGGACGCTCGTTTCTTTTGATTTAGACGGTTTTTAACCTTTACAATAACGACCTTTGGACGGACTATGCGTGGACAGCCTGGAGGAGACGACATTGTGATGGAATCAGTAGTGTTGATCATTTTTATTCATAATTTAATTGTGGGTAATGAAGCAGCTCAGGATAAATCTCGATAAATTTTTGCGGAGCCATCACCATTTTCATATGTAGTTTTTACAACTTCTTGTATATCTTTACTTTTCATATTTTTTAAAATGAAAATGAAAACCGTTTTAGTTTCAATCATACACAGTTTTGTAGAGAATTTCAAGCATTATCTTTTATTTTAAAAATATGTCCCGATCTAATACATAACAAACGAGTTATATTCAAAATACGAATGGTATAATTTATTATGCGCCATCCATTATATATTATAGCAATGGTTCTATGTGATTTCAAATTGATTTTGGCAATTGAAATCAGTTTGTTCTTTTCTTGGATTTGAACGTAAATTTTTTTTATGACTTGTTTCTTTAACATGTTTAATGATTATTTACATATATATCGCCGAAATACAAATAAATCTAAAAAAACAACACATCAAATTAAATATTTATGTAACTATGAGATGCAATAAAATATATGGTATTATTTTGTGAGATTGATCAACTTTGTTTCCGTCTTTATCTATGATCAGAGTGTCTCTCGAATTTTTCATGCCAATGAGTACGTTGTAGAAATAGAACAAAATTAATGATACTTACAGGGTGTTTCAAAAGTCTCCGAGAAAAGTAAATTTTTCGTACTCTTTTATTTATCAAAATGAATCAACCAATTTTATTTCATATGATTGACATCATCGTCAAGTTTAAATCAATACAGATGAATTTGGGAAATAATGTTGAAAGACATTGCTTCTGTCTGAAACACAAAAAGCACCGTTTTTTTCAAATTTTACTGAAAAAGTGCTTCTTTTTATCTTTTCAATTTTCGCGATATTCTGAGTTTTAGTTTTCCAATGCGGTTTTATTATCTGATTTTTGCGACATATTAATGAACCTTAATAGTTTACCTCTTTTCATCAAGAAATCTAAAACGAATAACTGTAAGATGACACTGACAAATGTAAGAACTCAGAATATTGCAAAAATTGAAAAGATTAAAAACAGGTACTTTCTGCGTTTCAGACAAAAGTGATGTCTTTCAATATTATTTCCTAAGTTCATCCGTAGTGATTTAAACTTGACGATGATGCCTATTATATGAAATAAAATTGATTGATTCGTTTCGACAAATAAAGGACTACGAAAAATCTACTTTTCTCGAGGACTTTTGGAATACCCTGTACATTAATCAATGAACGTCCTTTCATATGATTATATCAAGGAATATATTATCTATATACGGCAAAGAGTATTGATGCTTATATTAAGCGATGAATGTACCTTCATATTACATTATATCGTAAGCCCCATTACTCTTACACTATAAAACCAATCTGGCGTACTTATGACAATGACATCCTTTTGAATGACACTCATTCTTTTTTATGTGTATAACGCGTTATCTTTATCTCTATTCTTTCTTTTTCTATCTCTCTCTCTATCTAAGAGTCGATTTTGACAAGTAATGAAGGTGAGTCGACGTGAGGAATGGATACACTGAAGTATTCTATTTCTCTGGTTAGAGCATATCAGTAATCTTTAGAAACACAGTGCGTCTCTTTTTTGTTTCTTAATTTATTATTGAATAAATGATGACGGCTTTCAACTGTATTATATTGGTGTTAAATTGCTCGAGTTAAGTTTATGTCAAGGTTCATTTTATTCTAGAAAAATAAAATTCCCGATTGTAAGAGTATCTTGTGTGCTTAATGATGTTTAAAAAATTCTTGAGTTTAATTTCAACAGTGCATAATAGAGTTTAAAGTGAACCGTTTATCCTTGTAATAGAGTAATAATGAGAGAAAAAATTTTCAACTTTTTTATTTCTCATCACCTTGGGCAAATAGGCTTTGCAAATTATCATCCTTCGAATTGCAGTAGTGCCACTGAGAAGAATGTCAACTTCAGATTTCAACAATCAAGACATAGAAACTCAAATTCTATTAAAGTTGTACTAGTCTTCGAAAGATCAATCATGTATAAGAAAGATAGTCACATTCTCTCCTCAGTACTAGAAATAACGCAAAAAAATTATAACTGTGTACATGCGACTCATTTAATCCTTTCAGGACGAGAAAATCTTTTTTTCAAGACAAAGTAATGAAATTCAAATTTAATCAAAGTCCATTAATTTATAAGTTTTATGGATTTTATCAAGCTTCTGCTAACGAATGTGGCGTACATATGTGTTTCTCATATAGATGACTACATTAATTCTAATACTCGCTTGAGTTTTACTAGAGAACTAATCTTAGAAAGATGCGAGATTCGTGTTTAGTGTCACAAAATATCATTTACATGACACTAGAATATTATGAGGAACGCAAATTACGTACTATCAGTGTGAAAAAAAATCGAAAAGTTTGAATGTCTAAGTGATAAAAAATCTGACCTATAATGAATGATGACTTTCGTATTTAGCATTCGAATGGAACCAATTACACAATCGTTGATGATGAGAACCATGAAATCCGATAGAACAACGTCGCTCGCAGCACTCATACAAAGCCTTTTTGTAGAGAGCTAATAATTAGTTCAAAGTCAGTTCTTTCTACCATTGGAATGTTTTTTATCGCATCTCCGATATAATCGCACAGAAATGATATCAATGCCTTTTTATTCTTTGTTAATGAAATATTTTTCAGATTTCAATATACAAAACGATTTTTATAAATCTTTAACATGGTTGGCAAATTCATTCGGCAGATTTTTCATCGTGATCGAAAAATAAAATCATTTTGTTCATCAAAACTTTGTACACCAACACTCCAGGATCGTGCTTCTCGTGTCAATCAATATTACTTACGACCGCAGGTCAATTTATTACCGTGGATGAGCAGAGTCGAGCATCAACAATTTAATGATTGGTAAGTTTCACACATATATATATAGAAAGAAAAAAAGATGTTCTCAAAAAGTGGATAAGTTAAAATGGTGTAATTTCCGTAATATCATAAGTTGTCGTCTTTAATATATGTTTAGAATACTTCAAATCAATTTATCTAAGTTTTAATGTATAGTTTTTTTCCTAAAATATTATTCAAAAAATTCTTCTGTTTCACAAGTTTTGCGAAGAGAATATAGAGACCAAAATTCATGACTTCAATTAACAGAAGCAATAATCAAACTTAATTTTTGCGCAACTAGTAAGAAGATACAATCCCTTTAACATGTCAATAGTATTAGAAATTGGTTCAAATTTGAATTAATGCGTCTCTGATCAATGGTAATACTTCAAAAGTACTTTTGCCAGTGTTTATTAGATACATATCAAGTATAATGACTTTTTTTATCATCAGTAAAAAAATGCCCTATTCGAATAATGCATAACGAGGGTATTCAATTGTCTTTTTTGTAAATTGACTCTTGAGTGAGAAAATTTATTTTTGTCTCATTTAATCTGAACTGCTGAATTATTTCTATAGACAATCATATTGGAATGAAAAGAAAGTCTTTTTCCTTCACTATATATTGTTACACATTTATAGAGACTACTGCAATCTATTGGTATTATTAGTAGATTAAAGGACAAAAGTTAGAAACAATTATAGTTAGTAAAGCATATAGAACAACAATAGACAAATAAAAATGCCTATTCATAATTATGAACGTACGAAGTAAGTGAATTCAGTTCTTATCTGTGAAAAAACACGGAAAAAAAAACTTTATATTCATTACCATCTCTTAATAAATTCTTATACGAACTTCTTGTCAATGTCAAACCATTCTTTCGATTTGTTTTTGTAAAAGATACTCCACTTACATGCATTCCGAACATCTGGATATATTTTCAGAGTTTGAAAAGAGGTGCGACTAAGTCTATGTTACTTTCTTGAATCATCCTACATAAATATTGTTCTTTTGCAACAATTAATGAAAAATATATTACACTATTTTATATTTTTAGTACTGCAGAGGCAGTAGCAGGTATAGTATGTCTATTACATCATATCTTTCTAAAAATTTAAATCCTACTCTCATGTTTCATCTTTAGAAATATAATGCCTATTTCTGAGCTACTCCCTAGTAATTCAACTTCTGCATGTTACTAATAAAAAATCTGTCATCTGCCTTGAATAAAGATCTGATACTAATGCTCTAAAAATTTCGCGAAAAAAACTAATTTTATTCACTGAGAACAAACGCTTTCTATCCGTATCCTAGGTCTTAACAATTTACCCCCTATAGCGGTGCTAGAAGAGCTACGAATAAAGTAACGACTCGTATAAAGTAGTAGTCCTTCCAATATACCACTGATATGGACAGATCAACTGGTCGCTCTATCTCTGGGCCAGATCGGTTTGGTCACTCCAGTGACCATTGGGGGAGAACGACATGAAAAATTGATTTTTGCACTTATACTGTTTTTGTTATATAAGCAACACTTGTTGACGGATATGTTATATCTATTTACAACAGCTTATATATAAGCAAATAATTAAAATTTTTGATGAATACAAGCGTAATTTTTCATTAATAGACACCGATGAGACGGTCTCGGCCCCAATCCCCCAGCGCCAAAAGTTCATTGTGAGACCAGAAGTGAGGCTGCAAACGACTGCTCTTCACAAACACATGTTAGATTCGCATTTAGACAGTAGCTACCTGGTTCGGACTTTGTTTTGGTCCTGCAAGAACGCAGATTTGAACCTCAAATTGGGACTGAGAACGTCTAGCTCATGACTAATAATAGGAAATAATGCTCATATTTATAAACAAAATCAATTTTTTATGTCGTTCACCCCCCAATGGTCACTGGAGTGACCATTTTATATCTGATCGTTTTTTCCCTACTCAGTTATTGAAAAAAGTTTTTTAAGCATTCATACTAGTAGTACTCTACATGGCTAACATATATTATCTAATACGTTCTCAACTTGTATCTTTCCTGTTGACCAAGAAAAGATATTTTCTTATAAAGTGAACTTTTTGTGTCTTTTTCAAAATTATCTGTTTTCTGGCTCATCTTTTTCTTTGATAGAGGAACGAAAAAAAATTTTCTTTTTTATTAATCGATAGCTTAGACAGTCCGCTACAAGAACTGTTCCTAAAGTTTTTGGACTCAACGTCTCGTTTTTTTTTCGAGTGTTCCAAAAATAGTCACTCCAGTGATCAAGGAAGGGGGTGGAGTAAAGGGTTAACTTGAAAGACTCTTTTTAATTTTCAGTTTCTTCATGAAACTAGATCCAAGATCGAGTTTCAAAGTTATGTAAGCGAGTATAAATATGTCCTAAAAAGATTAATATTATGTTATGTAATTGAAAATTTCGGAGAATAAGGCTGATATTGCAACTGAATAAATCATGTTCTTCATTTTAGGCGCATTGGAATATCTACTTAAACGTTATAGTGGTTTATCTAATGGAGAAGATATAGACGTTAGTCGCCTTTTTGTCTATTGGGTTGCTGCAATGGTTGAAAATGAAGAAATGGATCATCGAAAAGATGAGGGTTCATACACACCGGAAGCAATATATGGATTAGTAAAGTATGGAGTTTGCCTTGAAGATATTTGGCCATATGCAGACGAAAATGTGGGTAGACGTCCGCCAGGAAAAGTATGGGATCTAGCTAAAAAAGTAACAGTTGTTCCATTATTAGTACCACCACATTTGGAAAGTATGAAGCGGTGTTTGAATTATGATTTACCATTCATTATTTCATTCAACTGTGCACTTTTTACTATGTCTGATATGATTAGAATCAATCGCAATTACAATAATGTCAATACGCCACCGGCTGGAAACCATGCTGTGCTAGTAATTGGATATGATGATCGTACTCAACTTTTTCTTGTTCGAAATTCATGGGGAGCTGAGTGGGTAGGTATTTCATTTCATAAAATAATATTCCTTTCAAAAGTAAACAATATTAATATTACTTTATTTAGAGTTTTGGAGGTCATTTTTATATTCCTTATAGATATATGATTGACAAAAATTTTATGAATCACGACACAAATGGTATCTGGGCCATAAGTGAAATAAAGATGAGAACAAATACATTATTAAGATTTAAAAATCCACCGCATGATCCTAATAATCCATTTATAACTTTACCTACAGATACTAAAATTGATTTATTACACTGGTTTATGAGAAGATTTGTAGAACATGGTGTATCGGATGTCGAAAGTGGTATTAATGATCCAAATAATTTATATGAACAGTATTTATCATTTATGCAGATGCAGTATCCTAATCAATACAGGCGTTATATACAAAATTTCCCCGGATGAACAAATCATATTTGTATTTAATTATAATTGACAATATATATTTTAAAAATATCTATCATTTTTCTTTGAATATGTTTTCTTGATTCAAACCAGCGCGTTTATTAGTGCTATCCCTTTTTCTCTTTTAAAATTATCAAGAAAATTCGATATTCACATTCTCTAATATTTTTTTAATTTTTTTTCTTTTTTTTTTGTACTTAAGATTATTCATTAAAAATCAATTATTACTCTATCTAACTTTAATATAGAATAATTATTATGCTTAGAACGATCGTTAAATTAAAATAATTCAATTCAAACATATTCGAGATGAATTAATCAACTCTGTCCATAACTCTATATATCCTCATAAAATATTTGTCTGTTACTTGTAATTTTTTTCTCATAAATCTAAATAATACTGTTATAAAAAATGGATTACTCTACTGGTCATCAGCAACAATAAAGACATAAATAGTATTTCATTAAAACTAGAATTTAGAAATATCTATCTTTTACCAACAATTCTCATACGCTATTCTGCCAAAGTTATCACTGTTTTACTGGTTTTTCAATGTCTGTCAATGGAGTTTTGACCTGAAATATTGTTAGTAAACAGGTATTATACTCACTAGAATAACCAAAATATTTCAACTAAAACGAATGTTTCTTTCTCAATATAATCATACGATTTTTTATTATCGTTTAATTACTCGGTTTAAAAACAATAGATTTTATTTAATTCTTTTTATATAATATAGGATTACAATTATCATCATTAAAAACCGAAACACCTATTTCTAATTTATCCATTTGTTCTTTTGTTAAAATATTTTGTTTACCATTAAAAACCATATTATCTGGCATCCTAAATAAATAGAATATTATTATATAATATAATAAATAAATGAATTTCTTTTCTTATGATTATGCTTACATTTGAATAGTCATTGCAGGTCTTCTATCTGGTGTCATATTAGCATTAGCACCATGAATTAGAAGACCACTATGAAATGAAGCACTTCCTGCTTTCATTGGTACAGCTACTGTTGGCATTTGTTTTAATTCGGGATAAGTAGTGAATATATCAGTCATATTTTTACCAATTTTTATTTCTGGAAATGTTTTGTTTGATTCATAAAAACGACGTTCTATAACCTAAAAGAAAAAAACAATCGGATTTTATTCTCTTCAAAGAAACCATATTCTATCAAATAGTGAACCCAAGAAAGATTAGATAAAAATAAATGTAATCTAATTCTCTTATTTACATATTAAGTTCTTGAAAACCTTTATAATCAATTTAATAATATTGTCTTACTTTATGTGATCCAGGCATAAAATACATACAACCATTTTCTAATGTTGCATCATCTAATGCAATCCAAACACTTATTGCATGTAAAGTAGTAAATGACCAATATGTAACATCAAAATGCCTTTATAAAAAGAAAATAGATGAATATAAAAAACAATTTATTAATTTTACCAAGAAGTAGGATTTGCAAATGGTTCTTTAATTAATGCTTGATCATGCCAAATTCTAATACAATCAATACCTTCTAATTCAGCAGCAATTTTTCCAATAATATTTCCACTTTTTAATAATAATTCTTTAACAGAATCATGTGTTTGCCATAAATTAACGCGTTGTGTAAATACATTATCATAATAATCCAACTCAACATTGGTATGATCGTCTTCATTCATTGTAGGCATTTTATATTTTCTCTCTGCACGATCTTTAACTGCACTAAATATTATCGTTCGCCATTGTTCAAGTTGAGAAGGAGATAGAAGATTATGTACAACATGATAACCATTTTCACGATAAGAATTTATATCCGAAGATGTAAGTGATATTGAATTTGTAACTGGAAGTGTAAGAGGTGGTGTTGGTGTTACCGTACAAGACATTCGAGCTATTAATGAATACTTGGAAAATATATTTTTCATTAAAGAAATCATGTTTTTGCTAACCTTAAATAAGATAACAATATGTATTTAAAATAATACTTTTTAGTAAGAATGAAAGTTAAAGAAGAAAGTCAACGTTTGTGTCAAAATAAAAGTATACTCAGTGACTTGCTGCATTATCATCAAAAGAAATGTGAGTGATGATAAGTAGGCGAACTATCAAATATTTTTCTGTGTATAATATAATATATTTATTATTAGCGACGTCTCTCCTCGTGTAAACGAATATCAATCTGTTTACTCGAAAAACATCTCAAAAAGAATGTATATAGAAGATAACAGTCAAACAGATGGAGAACAGTGTGTCAAGGCATGTGTATATACATGCCTGCCTACCAACGAAAAAACGTGTCCATAGATTTGATGATAACGACAAAAGAAACAAAAATAAACCTGAAAGAGCACATAAAACATTAGAGAAGAACGAAAAAAAAACGAGATAAAAGAATAATATACATGGTTAAAAACAAGAAGACGAATATGAGTCTAGTCTCATGATAAAAAGAAAAAAAATATTAATTGACGAAATTTACATTTGCGGACAGAAAACTTTAAATGAATTATTCGATTGTGAGAGTAATATTGAAATACATGATTACATGAATAATTCAATTCTTTATTAAGAATATTAAATGCAATAGCTTCACGATAGAATTTAATGTTAAATGGTAAAATTGAAAGATCTAGATGAACGCCATAAACAGAGAGGTTATGCGAAGGGCTCATTCTCAAAAGAGATACAATTCCTTTTTTTATACATAATTAACAATAAATGTGGTAGAAAATAATCTTGTTGATTCATTTAGATATTATGGAACGAACTTAAGTACTTCTTTTTAACTATGTACTAATTATTTATATTAGTTTTCCGATTTTTCTTTTGACCAAAGAAAAATGTCACAATTCGCGACTTGAAACAATAAATAATATACTCCATTAGCGCCACTAATAAAACAAATATTCATCTTACGTTACTAATTCTTCAACGAGCAGAGATAGTGAAATGGATTTGCGTTATTTAGAAAATGCGATCATTAAGTTATATATTCGTGTTTTTTTTCTAAATATCTATATGATTCTAAAGTAAGATTTAAAAATTTGGTAGAAAGAAGAAGAAAGATTTGGAGATTCGAATATTTTTGTAGTCTGATGTACCTCATGAAGCCATTTAAACATGTTGAAGTTCCAGGCTTGTCTAGATAGTTAGACATTCAAGTTTGCTGCTTTTTGTAGTGTCAAACGTTTTTATACATGTTTAAAACTCATCAGAAATTTATTTCAAACTGTTCATTTATGCGAAGTATAGAAAAAAGCGAACGAAATAAACGTGATTATTTTACCAATTGATGTATTAGTAACTGTATCATTATCAATATTATCGACAACTATTCATTCATAAAACTTACATGTGAAATCTTGTCTATTCCTTATCCTATGATCTGGATTCAATCTTTTAGTTGGAAAATTGTTTATAGGAAATTTATAAATATCTAAATGAAAGGTGATTGAATATAAACTATAATAAACGAAGATTTTGTGCTAATTATAGATATTCTGAAAGGAAGTGAGTGTTTTGATCATAATATGACACAATCTTCTTTTACTAAGGATAAATATTATTGTGGCACGATATTCCTTAATAGATAGATGGTGGAAAAATTTCACACTCAATGACGTTGGATTACCTTCTTAAACATCTGAAATTATTTACTTTTTTTTTTAATTCCTTTTTGTATCTTGCTGGATGAAGTTTAAGACAGTTATAGACGAAAAAAACCAGAATGCAAAATGAAGTGCTATGCAAAAGAAATGGAATCGGTTTGGGTTTTTTAAAATTCAAACTGAACTGAACCGATCCAAACTTATAAAAAAGCTACAACAAGTATTAAAAGAAATTGGTTAGTGGGATTGGTTCGCATTTTCTTTGAGCCAAATCGGATCAAATCGAAACTGAAGTCGGTTAGAAAAATTGTGAACGGAACTGATCAGTTCTATTCGGTTCAATTCGATTCAAAAACCGAATCTATCCTGTCTATGGTTTGCAGCTATTTCAAATAATATAATGTAACTACCGTTGGTTTAAGTTGCTACCTAAATACACAAAAAGAAGTATCGAAGCATTTAAATAGCTATGGCTTCTTTAAATTGCCAAGTTTCATTAGAAAGTATCTCTTTTAAAAAGTTACGGATAGCAACATGTGAATACAAAAATACATTTTTCATAGATTTCTTCAGTACCACTAACAAATGATTTTTGACAAGAAAATGAAGCACTACTTTAATTTATACTCACATCATAAATGAAATTGAGCAGTAGGCAGTGACGAGCCGTAGAAATGCCAACGATCGACTCTGAGGTATTCCTTAGGGTTTCCTTTAGAAAATCTTGATAGAAAATTTACAGATCCGGTCAGTTTATAATTACAGGGAGGTATGATAAAGAAGGATTTTGAGAAGGAATTTATTTAAGAAAAAGAAGAAAATTCAAACAAAAGAAGGAAAAGAAGGAATTTTCTTGGAACACAGCGTTGCAACGAATAAATTGTGTACAACGTTCAATAAGAAACGAAAGAAATGAGCTCAGGCGAGTAAAGTAACTTTTGAATCATTATTTGTCACGTTACGAGACCGTTCTCTCGGTTTTATACCCAATGTTAACAGAGAACGAATTTCAAAGATGAATAGTTGTTTCCTCAGTCACGCAATGTCCATGCATGTTGTTGTCATCCACATGTTTCAATGACTCTTTCGGTAGTTTCACAGGTCACGCATATCCTTTATTAGGACCTGTGGAGTCCTATGCGTATCTGAATCCAAACGAGTCTAGATCTCGTTGGGCTCTTAAAATTTTGTGTTAACTGAGTTCAAGCTCAAGTTTTGAAATTCTTAGACCCGATAGATTCAATCTCTTATCCACATGTGTTGCCATGCTGTGTAAAGACTGTGAAAATTCATTTATGATCGAATCTATCCGTTAATGGGCTGTCAAATATGTACAGTAGCATCCTCGTTATGTGCTTCTAAAATAGGCAACACAATGCATAGTGGCCATTTCTATCTGCCACTTTTACACATATAGTAGAAGCGGAACGAAAAGTTAGTCTAAATACCATTCCCACTTCGATGTGACAACTCGAAGATGATTCAAAGTTAAGTTTACTGGATAACTTACCTTTTAGTGCTCAAAAATGAATTCAACTCGATACTATCTTTCTACTTGTAAAAAGTTATTTTCTATCACCCTATATTGCTGATATATTCTGGTTGCTTTAAGATGCCTTACGACTTCATCGATCCAGATGCACTTTTTCGAGTTCTCTTTCTGAATAGGACTTCCGTGTGAGTTGTGTGAATTTTACGTCCTCCATCGAGTTGGATTAACTAGAAAAGTTTTCAGTTTCTCGATCGATGTGCACTGTTCCATATACTTTTCAAGTTTGCCGATAGATATAGAATTCAATTATGACTTTTGAGTCTTTCGATCAGAACAGTCAAAAGTCGCCACTAAAACTTGAACTCGATTGAAAAAATAGAAAAGCATATTAAAAACTATAGTTCGAGCAGGAAGGCCCAATGTCATGTCTCATACTGGTTGACTAACTTAATTTGCATAGAAAATTGAATGTTGATTTTGAGTTGACCTGAAATTAACTTACACGTGCCATTCCCGTTCTCATCCACAAACACTCATTGTATACTACTGAATGTGAATTGCTTTTCTGCTTATTTCCATCAACAACCATACCCATAGAAATTGTACATGTTTTGTTCTACTGAGCGGCAATCTCAATCGATACGTGACGGAAGCCTATCCACGTAGGCATCTATAAGCCTACGACTATGATATAGTCCAGCTTCGGATGTGCTTCGTCATAAAGTATATCAAAAATTTTTAGCATTGATCGAATTCTAGAGAAGCACCATTTTGCGTATCTTGCCCTGCATATAGTTGCCACGTAAATTGAAGTATCGTATGGGTACCTTAGCCTAAGCCTGAGGGCTTTTCGTTAGACTTAAGGTAAATTAAACATTTTCTGGAGTTCTAAGATCTTCCAATTAGTGTTGGACAGCGACTAGGTAATGCTAATAACTTGTTTTCGATGCTTCTGAGGGTCTATACGTATAAAAAGTGAAAAAGAAAGACAAGAAGGATTTTAGGAGAAAAGAAGGACGCTCTGGAAAAAGAAGGAAAAAACAAGCAAAGAAAGACCACTGCGAAGCCTATAATTACAAAATGGTCATCACTGGCAATATTATGTAGGGGACAAATACACTTATCGACTCCCCCTCTTCTATTGATCTAAATCGATTAATAAGTCTCTGGGAAGTTCATTAAGAGTATTTTCAAGGGTCCCCAATTGCCCCAGACCAATACTTTAACGGATAAGGCTTATATATTCTCCTTGATAGAAACCTCACAAAGCATTTCAAAAGCTTATGATGAAGGCAAAATTTTGACACAGCCATCGAAAAGCATAACAACAACAGATAACGCCCTGAAATATAGCTTTATCTCACCCTCAGCTATTGGTGTGCCCATCAGCGATTGTATCAAGATTTCATGGCACCCTCAGCTATTGGTGTGCCCATCAGCGATTGTATCAAGATTTCGTGGGACCCTCAGCTATTGAAATGCTTTGTGAGGTTTCTATCAAGGAGAGCATATACACCTTATCCGTTAAAGTATTGGTCTGGGGCACTTGGAGACCCTTGAAAATACTCTTGATGAACTTCCCAGAGACTTACTAATCGATTTAGATCAATAGAAGAGGGGGAGTCGATAAGTGTATTTGCCCCATAATAATTAGATTGGTTTCAGTCAACAGTGAAGCGAGTCGCAACAACGAGCATTACTTATTATCTACTATATTGATAATTCTGAAAAAAATTCTTGATTAAATGCGTAATCTGATGATTTTTCTTAGATTTCATCTTTATATGTACTGCGTAAATTAATTGGAACGGCTAATAAATATATATCGGAAAAAAACTTCTTGTCTCAAGATGAAAAATATTATTATGATTAATATTTATATAACAATTTTTCAAACTTAAAACATGAGATTGTAGTATTTAATCAAAAGCATTCATTCATTTAACATTATTATTAAAATGAATAATTATTCTAATCTCAATAACATGCTGTTAGATGATGACATACATCATCTTCTTTTTCTTTCATGTGTATGTTTTTTTTCTGTTCTTCACATATGTTTTTTTTCCATGTCATCTCTCTCATCGAGAAACTCCCACTTCTGTCCATCTTTGTTCACTCGTGCTATAAATAGCGCTGATTTCTTTGCAATAAATCATCATTATTTATCATCACATCTTCTGAGTTAGTCACCAGAGCGATCCACTAGGACACACGGTCACACATACATTAAGAATCCTTAAATTATATTGCAGAAATTAAACCAATATTTGTACTTATTAAAATTTTTCTTTATATCCTATCATTTTTATATTAATTTTTCTGTTTGCTATTAGCAGGTTAAAATAATTATACGCATAATAATTTTAGATAAAAAGCTAGAATTTGTCTGAAAAGAATATGTGCTCATTTACATATGTCAATAAGTACAGTTTTAAACATTCATATGCGATATAAATTGCTGAAAGACACGCAAGGTTTATTTATAAATATTCATTGAATTATAAAACATACTTTTCGTGATTAATATGTGTTCTTTTTACCTGTAAACGTCGGAGGAAGATAATTAAAAATATAAAGTTAAATGGTCATGACATTACATTTACGTTAATAGTTGTTATTCTCAGGCGTAAGAAAACTTGTTTCTATACGTAACAAAATGACCTAAAGTTTTTACAAATAAAAGAGGCGCGTTCAAACTTCATATGCAGAAAAACATGCTTAGAGAGATCATTTTAAAAAAAGAATATCATTTTTTGATAATATGTAGAAAGAAAAGAAAATTTTTTGATTGTAACAAAAACACGAGAAAAAGAATATAAATAGGTCAGATTATACAATGCTCGACGCTCTTTCATAATATATAATTTAGTTGAACTTTATTTTTTCATTTTCTTTTTGTTCAACATCCTCATTGTTTTACAAACACTTGTATATTTTTTGTGTAGATTTATATAAACGTAATTCTAGTTCTCTCTGTGAAAGTGCTAGCGGCTTACACGTTATATGGAAAGAGAGAAAACTGTTGTAGTGATAAACTAGTGAGAAAAACTTCTCTATTATCATCTTTGTTTTCGAAAAAGAACAACAAAACTTTCGAAAGAAAAAACGCTCATATACTCATCTTATAGAGTTAGATTTTTTCCGCACATATTTCCAGTTGAATCGATCCAAAAAACATTCTACACAGGTATAATTTAACTTAGTAAAATTCGATGAGCAAATCTGAGCGTATTGTAAACTGTTCTGACTACTCATTTTTTTTACGGATAAAATTCCTTGTCCATCGAGTTAAGCAGAAATTCAACTATGCCATGTAACAAAGGCATAGATTGTAATAAAACATACTACTCAGAAATTGTTTAAATCTACTTTTATTTTTTTTTGGACTAATCGTACCAAAAAGTTGCAATTCACTCCTATATATAATTAATGACACTTGATTTATCATCATATTTATTATTTATTTTAAAATACATAAAATATGAATGAAAAACCAAGAAATCATGCAATAGAAACTTTAAGGAAGAATATATTTAAATCAACATCATTCGTCTTATGTGGAATAGATAATACTAAATAACATATAACTACGAACATAATTTAATAATACGATATAGATTAAATAGTTTAGTACTTGAACATTCGCACAAGTAATGTAAATTATTAAGTCTAAATAAAGATCAATATATTACTAATTCAATGACTCTAATGGTATAGACACTAAAATATATTCTCAACAGCATATTATTCAGATATGTCAAATAAAGAAAAGATCTGTACGAGAAAACTTATGAGATAAAATCATAATTAAATGAAATTAACAAGAAAATGTCAAAATACAAGAGAAAAGGTAATTTATATAAAAATCTTAAAATATCCAAAAGAACATATTTAATGAAAATTAAAATATCTTTAAATTATTACATTTAATCATGTTCTTAAGGTTAAAAGAATGTTATAAGTAAGGCATTAGATGACGAGTATAACTTCACATAACTTTAGAATGTTACGAGAGGATATAATACTGGTTTTTTTTTTATAATCAATGTAATTAATGAGTTAAAAAGGACATTTTTAAAAATACCACAAACACTCTTAGACGGTAAGTTTACCGAATGCTCCGTTCTCATGAATTGTATATTATATACGTAGATTCCATTATTAGATACATTAAAAGTTATTGTATAGTAAGTTTTTATAATTATGTCGTTAGAAAAAGAAATAGCTCTTGTTTTTTGGATGTTTAATAGTTTGTATTAGATTAGTTTGAAGAATAAATATATGATATTATTATTAATAATTTTAGGTTAACGAAAATATCATACTAAGTGATAAATACATGTCTCTTTTATTCTCTAATGTAAATGGTTTTACTCTCTAGATTCAAACAATGAATATTATATATGAAATATTATTTATTTTGGGTATTGTTGGAAATATATTTCGATTTTTAATTTTTTTTTTCTCACGTCGTATTTGGAAAATCTCATCAGTTTATGCTTGTTTAGCTATATGTAGTTCAATGATAGATCTTCTTTGTGTTATTCGATATACTTCTATTTTACATTCAACAACACGAAATACACTTTGTAATTTAGTGGGACACACATGGTGGGCTTGTAAAATCTATGAATTTTCATTTTCTTTTCGAATTCTTTCAACTTGGATAACATTATTGTGGATGTTCGAACGAGTTATGTATATTTCAATGAATTTACGATTATCGTTTAATCAATTAAATTCATGTAAATCAAAACTTATTATTCCAATTATAGTTATGATTAGCATTCTTACTTGGATTATTGGATTTCCTCTTTATATGTTTCAACCTATAACAATTAAGTATGTCATTTTAATACAATTTCTTTGACTTTAAAGTTGTATAATCAAATGTAAACGATTTTTGATAGAGGATATGAAATCATAGTAGAAAGATTTAGCTTTTAGTTTTCTTTTTATTTCAGGAAAAATTTAATAAATTCAACAATAAACATAACTAAAGGATATTGTCAAGTTCATCCAAATGCATCTATTAAATGGCAAAAATATTTTTATGAAAACCATTTTGGTTTTAATCATTTTACAATACGTTGTCTTTTTTCAGAATTAATTCCAACAGGAATGATTATTTTATTTAATTGTTATATTATATATCATCTTATTTTAAAATATTATCATTTATATCAAAGCAAACATGATAAACAATATAAAAAACAATTAGGAACAATATCATGGATGAATAATATTTTAATTTTTCATTCATTTTTTTGTTTATTATCACATTTTTCACATATTATTGGACATTTAATGGCTACTAAAGCTCATGATATATGGTGGAGTACATTTTCAATTTTAATTAATTCTTCTTCAAATTTTTACATTTATTGTCTATCCGGTAAACCATTTCGAAATGAAATTTATAGATTTATTAAGCAATTTAAAACTAGAATTTTTCAAAGATTACATACTCATCATGATTGGCAAAAACAATATTATCAATATCGAAGTTCTACTTATGAAATCAACAATTTTCAAGATATAATTCAAATATAAATACATCATTCGATGATATTGTAATTTCGTTTGTGTATTTCTATTCTATCAAAGAAAATTCTCTTGTTAGATTATTAATTAACCCATTCGCGGCGATATGAATATTGCTTTTTCATAATTTGTAAAGGATTTCGTTTCTTTATTTGTATCAACTGTAATATCTTAAATCAATTTTGACCAACGTTTTTCTTATCAGTATAACCTATGAGCATTCCTTTATTAGCGGTAAAAAAATCAGTCCCTTTGGTCGAAGTATAACAGAGCTATTCAACTTTTTCTGTGATGAATGAGCTTTTCGAGCCACGCTATAGTGGGGTCCACCGGTGGGCCCCATCGCCTCGAAAGGGTTAAATCAGATTTAATAATAAATTTTCTTGTTTGTTGTCATCAAATTTTTATTATGTCAAAGAATTTCGAAAAAGAAAAATTCAGAAAATGATGCTTATTTACTATCATATATAAAGACTATAGATTATTTTACTCCCTATTTGTATTTACTGAGCTCCAATGGGATCCGAGATATCCACCGCATTTGAAATCTGCCGTTGCCGAGATGATTTTCAAAACATTGATGTTTCGATTCGACCTTCTTACATTTTTATTACAAGTAATGAGAAAAAATTCTTCTTGTCATCGATGATTACATTTATCAGCAAAGAATAAGATCATATTAAACGTCAGGTATTAGATATCTAAAATAAAGGTTTGAATAACTCGTGCTCATATTAAGCAGGCTGATGATGATCGTTGTCATGAACGATGAACTAATGATTTTGATGTACCTTCGTTATCAGAAATATATTTTAAAACATTGTTTTATTTTCTAAGTCTATTCTTGTCATTTCTTTTCAAGCAAGTCAACAGATCGATCAATGTAAAGAATCAATTTGTTTCTTAAGCGCATACCATCATTTTGGAAAACATATTTAATTTATCTTAGTCTTATCGTAACTGTTGATTTATACAGAACATAAATAAAATCTTAAAAGGTAAATGATGATGCAATTCAAATGACGTCATTCATCCAAACAATAAAAACATGTTAGATAAAAAAAAAGTCAGGAAAAAAGAGAACAATAAAGGTATGATAAAAAATACAGGTAAAAATTTGATCACATACATGTTACGACAAGATTTTTCTTTGGTTTTGTATTGTTTGAGTTTGAATAAAGAAAATTTCGTGAAGTTGCATGAGGATAAAGATGAAAATGATGATATTTTATTCATTCTTATCTTTATCCTCAATATATTGTTAATGTTTGAAACAATAATAGTTCTTCAACTTTAAAGAAAATTCAAATAGATAGGTTAGTTTTTATCATATATTCAGCAATAATCTAGATTACAATACAATTTTGTTTATTTATGTTAAGTATCTATCGTGACACATCGAAATATACGATTTTAAAATTCGAAAAAGTACTAGTGGATTTTTTCCATACCACGCAATGAAAATACCTTTCAACATACTTGTTATCTTTATTCATTGCTCGTTCCATGAGTTTTGCTTTTATGTCAATAAGGAATAATATGTGTGTAGTGCAGATGGTTATGAGTAAATAGTTTTGCATAAAAGGAAATATTAGGATAAAATGCATAAAGACGGAAAATTTTTCTTACATCCGCACGACATAAATTCATTATCGACCATACATTTTGACAGACTGTAAAACTATCATTCATATTACGTAAAATTTCATTTTATTTCTTGACTATTCGACATTAAATAATGTAAGTTAATTTCATCATTCTAGTTCGTTTGCTTTAATCATACTATCCACGTAAAAAAATTTAGTAAAAAATTGGATTTTGATTGCGTTAAACTATAAAGAGATTTTTATTATTTAATAATAATCTTTTGTAATTTTTCAATAATTTCTCTTAATGTTTTTGTATTCAATTGAAGTTCAATGATGACAATTAGAAATAAAGATGAATTATTACATTCTAACAATGAGTTAAAACAATGTCGAATATGTTTCGATAATAACAATTCTGATGATATTATTAGTCCATGTTTATGTACTGGTAGTTCGGCTTATGTTCATAGAAAATGTTTGAATGATTGGCGATCACAAAATGTTTGTGGAAAGAATTTCAAGTTTTGTGAAATATGTCAATTCGAATATGTCATTGAAACAATTCTTGATGATCCAAAAGCTAAAAGAAAAAGACTTTTGAAATATTATTTATTTATAATTCGTGATTCAATAGCGATTATTTTGTTGTTTCAATTAGGTATTCTTATTTTAGCTTTTATGTTGAAGACTATAGATCAGAATGGTGAACTTTTAAAACATTTAATTCCAAAATCGATCAATGGATTTATGGTTTATTATTTAAGTACTGTTATTCTATTATTATCCTTTGTGGGTGCTGTGTTTTTGATTATCTCCTACTGTGTAGCCATTTTTAGTGGTGAGGGACATATGATTATTCATAGTAGTAGTGATCTGGGTATGTTTAATTATGATTCTGGTAATAGAAATTCTTCTCAAAATAATGATCAAGCTGAATTGATTTCTGCTCTAGTACCTATTATATTAGATTGTGCTTTCATTGGTTTGTTTATAGGAATAGTCTCCAGTATAATATTTGTATTATCAATAATGAACCATCATACCAGTAAATTATGGTTACGACAAGAAGCAGAGAAATATGTTGTTAAAGATTTTCAAGGACAAAGAAAAAAATTGAAAAATATACGCAATCTCTCCCAAGTATACAATGATGATATTGACCAAAATTAAACCTTCATTCAATACTTATCTTTCATTAAACTAGATATCAATATAATAGATGAAAAATCATCGATCGTGAAATGAAATAAATATTACTATTTAAAAATCAAATAAATTTCAATGAACTCTATGCAGAGTTGAAGAGTTCTACCGACACAATTTTTTACTCTCATGCATATAGTTCGGGTCTCATTCGTGAAGAACATATGACTTTATATGTACAAATTCATTTCGAATACATTTCTCATTCTCTTCAATTCCTATTTTAATAAATTCGAGAGTTTAGTTCAAAAAGTATAGTTCAACAATACAAAGAATAAGAACGGTAAAGATTATTATAGATTTCTACAAATCATGTGTCTATAAAAAATGAATTAACAATTTTGATGTTGAGAAGAAAAAGGTCATTTAGGTGAATCAAACTATCATAATGATATATAACAAATGAAGCTATTTTCATGCAGATATAGGTATTTCTTATTATAAAAAATCATTTGAATCATTCACATTATATAGTTAATATCTGAAAGAAAAGAGTCAATATAACCACTTATATGTTTCTATAAAGAAAGGTCCGAAATATTTTGACAGAGTATATCGATACGAAAAAAAAGTTTTTTAATAAATAGAACTTAATCATAGATGATTAGGTTTAGTTTTCTATTTTGGTAGCAAATTCAATATTACGATGAGATATTACTTGCAAATATTCAATTTTAGAACGATCAAAAGTTTGTCGATTTATAGTGAAAATTCTAATGTATTAAAACTTCTCAGCCGTCTATATTTTGTTGAAATTTTATTTTAAAAATCATGATTGAATGATATAAAAAGATAAGAATAGTTAATAAACAAGTTATTGAAAGATGAATATACACTGTAGTAAGTTCTTTAGAGAAAGTCTATGTTCAGAACGACATATTTTCAAACCCAATTCCATGTAATTCTTGCACGACCAATACCACGATCTCCAATTACGGCTGTAAAAGCAGCTTCGGATAAATCAAGATCACCATATTTACAGTCAAGACATTTATCAACAATTTTTACTGTAGTAGATCCTTTGGGACCAACGACACGAACTTGTTTATTACATAAGGGATTCAGATTTGGATTACCATTAGGAGTAGATAGATCAAATTGTGGTGCATTCAATGCAGCAATAGATTCACCATTATTATGAGTTGTTCCACATGCAGTGTAGCCAACACTAACATCATAATATGTACCATCTCCTTGAAAAGTTTGACCTAAACGAGAAATAGAGATCTTAAATTAAATTGAACAATCAGAAAAATGATTCGTCATTCCCAAAAGTTGTTTCTCACTCGAGCAACACTACTTTTTTGATTTATGAACGATATAGAATGTTTGTCGCATCATTTGTCTTTCTGATAATCACTGGAAAAAGAATAGTTGAATTCTTTAATAATTTCTTTATATTTTCTTTCTCAATATACAGATTGATTTGTACACATTTTTATTGTAAATGAAGTGCATAGATTAAGGGTACCCCCCCCCCTCTTTTTTGTCAATTTTCAGATCTCAGAGATGGTACGGCAGATCGAGCTGAAATTTTTACCACAAATACAACACCCAAAATGATCAGACACGTGTTCGAGGAAAAAATTTTCCGACGGGATTTTTGGGGGTTTTCTGGAAAACTTTTGGTTTTTGAGGGGTACATATCGTCACATGGGCAACCCTTATCCGATTTTATCCGATTGAGCTGAAATTTTTTTGGCACACTCCTCGACCTATACCTCAGAGGTAGTTTTGAGCTTTTTCAAAAATTTCGCTTTCTTTTTATTTTACAAAAAAAATACTGAAAGGTTCTCTGGAAAACCTGTTTCGGATACCCTTCGAACCGAATAAAATTGGATCGGATTGAGAAATTTGAAAACGGCCAAAACTACCTCTGGAGAATTCTTTGAAGTACCTGTGGTAAAAATTTCAGCTCGATCGGACTGATTTAGAGGGTGGTTGCCCATGTGACAATGGTGCTTCTTGAACGAAAAACTGTTTTCGAAAAAAACCGTTTCCAAGTTCGAGGAGTACCAATATTTTTTTTTAACTATTATATGGACAGTTTCATATGGAGAATGCAATAATAATATTTAAAAAAATTTTTGACGAAGTTTTTTTTGGAGGTTATGTACTCGTGGATGTTATCTGAGAGACAAGCGGGTGGGTAGATTGAGGTGATTCAAACGACAGTTGATACATCAACACATAGTCTCTTCATAGCACAAATAATAAACAAAAAAAATTTTCAAAATTTTATATGAAAAAAGAGGGGGGGGGGGGTACCCTTAAGGAATTTCTAATTTATCACTCGACAACTCACGAATGTCTTTATTTGCCGCTGAGTGTCAACCTTATAGATTCACATACGATTCGGCTAATGATCAAATGATAGCATATAAAATCAAATAGAACAAACGTTCAATATGTACATGATTTCTCTTTTTTTAATATAACTCAAATCTATGTAATATTAAAGAATGCTACTATGTTAGTAGGACAGATCGAAATTACAGTAGTTATGTCTTTCAGAATAGGTGAACTGATCACTAATTTGAATAACAACTCTTTCTGTTTCAATCTGCGTACCAGAATATTTTCTAAAAATTTTATCGATAATAAAATCGCATTTTTCATAAAACAAAATTATTCACTTCGCTGAAGTCAGGTATATCATCTATTAAGGAATTTCATGGCCCATTTCCTAGACGAGTATTCAAATCTAACAGCTGCAATGAAAAGAGATTTCTATCAAAATTTTCAGGATATGACTTTTTCTAAAGCACTGGAACAATCAGGGTATCAACAGAGAACTTTCGATTTTTATCTTATGGTTTTGGAAAATGACTATTTGCTTATCATATTAAATACACAGACAAATAGATTGTTGTCCAATAGATTAAGTAAACTACCTTCGTTGTTTCCATTTCCATTGTTGCCACCATTATTATTTCCACTATGGTCGTTGCATGGACCAGCTTGACATCCAGTACCGCAATGTTGTGGTGTTTTTCCACAATGACCCCATTGAGATCGACAATCAGTCGGATCATCACACGGAGTTCCACGAGTAAGTCGTCGATGAATCAAACTTTTCAACAAATACTCTTTGTTATCTTCATATCCTTTAACATAAGCGAATATACCAAACAACAACAGAGTATAAACGAATTTTGAGCAAAACATTATTATAATTTTTATTTGCAAAAATAAATTATTTTATTATCTAAAACAATAATAACTAGATAAAGATAATTGCTCTAATAGCTAGATAAAAAGAAATTATATAAATAATGAATCAATAAGAATAGCTTACGTAGTATATAATTCAACCTAATTTTTAATAAATGAAAAATTCAAGAATAATTGCCATTTAAAATATATCGACTCACAAATTCTTTTCTGTCTTTACTTACATCAACAAAATCAATAACTATAAATGTAGCGAAATAGGCAAAATGTTATAGTTTTTATACTACTGTTTGTTGTAGGGGTGAGGGTGTATACATTTTGAAAGGGGACGCATCCCATACTAAAAATAAAAGTTTGATGCATAAATATATTGTGGGGAAAACAAATGAATCAATTTTGATCAAAATAGATGAAGTTTCACTACTGATTTACCTATTCTAAATGTGTAATAGTAATGATGGGTTTTATCCTGGATAGAGAAAAAGCAATAAGTACAGGTGGCGTGGGATGTATTGCGTCGTAATAATGTGTCACTCTAATCAACTTGTAGCAAAGGTAAGGGAAAGGAAAGAAAATATATATAAGAGTATCTCTACTCCTCGCTGCTAAAAAAAAAGTTGATTACATAACCAAAATAGCCTTTTAAAAATGTATAAAATTTTTCAAGAGTTAGCGTTTTTACATGTTTATACCAAAAGTTTTGTATTTTAACAATATTCAAAAATAGAAGCACGTATTAACACGAAAAGAATAGTAAAGTTCTATTTATAAATCATCTTGATTTTTTTATGAAATGGTAAATTGTTTTTTAGTAATCATAAAGCATAGTACATTTTTTAAAAACGTTTCACTACTTCTTTTCCTTTATATATGTGAGATTATATCAGTTTAAATTAGCTATTTAATCAGTTTCTATTTCGTGGAAATATAAAAATTGGAATGATCACGAAAGAGAATTAAAGCAAATTTCTTTATTTATTTGCTTCTGCTATTGCAATCATATTCCAAACTACTATTAAAATGAATCAAAAAAAACTATGTCTGATGAAGTTACATACTACAATGAGGATTTGTTTGTTTGATCAGTTCTTTTGGAATATTTTTTTTACGAAATTTGTCCGGACAAAATTAAAATCGAACTAGAAAACATTGACTTACTTGAGAAATAGTTAGATTTGCGCTGAATAAGTCATGTTTTTATTTAATAAAACAGTGAGCTATTCACGCAAATCTACTCATTTGCCCATATTATTACAAGATCCTGATTTAGAATGACATTTTATCGAATAAAAAGCGCCTGTTTTTTTACATGAACACTGTTTTGTGAAATTTTTTTCCATTAGAATCGCATGTACTGTCATTAATTGATCCCTGAACTGAGTTTACATGCTTCAATCATAGTAACATCTTGTAAGGCATTGGTAGCAGTCTGTCTTAATTCATCTGGACATTTGACAAGCAAGTTTATATGCAACCGCCTCATCTTTTCTAATTTTCTCGGCAATCAAACATGGCAGATATACAGAGTTGGGTAGCTAACTCTTGATCGATATTTGAATAATAATTAGATACGAAATTGTTCGTATTATTACACTTCTGTTTATTTATGCAAAATCATTAGCTTTAAATTGGATGGCGTATCACTCATCTTTGGGAAATACCCAGTGAGTGATTGAGGTAAAACGATTGGAAAGTTCCATTAGATATAATACATATGAACAGATGACATATAGAGAATGTAAAATACTTGTCAAAAGAAAAGATGACAAAATATATTATGTGCAAGAAAAGAAGAGTTCCAACATACAGTGAAACCTCTGTTAGTGAACACCCCTCCTTTATGAACAACCTGTTAAACTGAACACTCTTCGGTCCCACCGCGCGAATTTTGCTTGTTTTGGCCCCCTCCTTTATGAACTCCTCATGATTCTGAATGTGAACGCATTTTTTTGGTCCCGTCCATATATATTCACCTTATCAATATGAACTCTAAAGGTGTCGCCACTTATAAAAATAATACTATTGGAGCGATAATAGTGAAAGTCAATGAACTAATTGGTTATATGTAACTTAATTCAATAAATGAATATATATGAATATGTATGAAGAGAGACAATAAGAAAATAAACAATCAGACGACTATTATTAATATCATTGTTTCCTTAGAGATATTTTCTGCCTTTGTTTTTTAGATATGTCATCTCGACAAACACTGTGAAGCAAAAATCTATTCTGTATTTCCTTAAAACCTCTTCAGTCAGGAACTGTAAATCACACTTAAACTAGTTTATTTTAAAAATGTAGTCTTTTTTTTTTTTTTTTTTTTTTTAAATACGCTCATTTTATTGTTACACTCGGAAGTGCTTGCAAAGGGAGCCGTAAGCGTTTACACTGTTTGATAGGAGAAGCCATGAGTCATGTGAACATATATCCTTAGATACATCAAATCGATACAATATTGGGTATGCAGGTTATCACAGAAAGAAAAAAAAGGAGAAAGAATTAAAGGAAACAGAAAAAAAAAATGAATCAAGGAGAAAGAAAATTATAAAAGAGAAAAAAAAAAGTAAAAAAGAACGCCAAAAAGGATTAAAGAAAGCAGCAATACATATGATTAATTTCATTTACTCCAAAAATTTAAGCCATCGAAGAAGAAGTATATCATGTCTTTCTCTTAAAAGTCTCACCCGTTTCATACGAAAAAAATGACCCAAATGATCATTTTTCCTCTTATAAAAGGTGTCCCAATAAAAAATATCGTTGTAAAAGGATGAATGACCTAGATCTGATTTATCGATCCTTTTTAATCTTTTCTTGATGTATCTTTTAACATATTCTTCTAATGTCGTCTCTTTTGTTATCTGATAGAGATCTGTTGCTCGTGCAAAGGGGCAGCGATGAATCAATCTTACTCCATTTCTGAATTTTCTTTGGAAAAATTGCTTTTGAGTCTTGGGAAGGAATGGGTATAGGGGAAAAAACCAGGAGAAATATGGAAAGCTATAAGCAAAAAAGCATTTTCGCAAAACTTCTTTCGAAAGTGTTCTACCGCCTTTCATCCATTTTAACTTAATGTACGTCCTTTGAATATTTTCTAGAGCTTTATCGAGTGATGGTTTTAGAGACATTTTACTTGTCCATATAAAGCCTAGGTACTTAAACTCCTTAACTAGTTCAACTTTGTGGTCCTCCATATATATGTTGACAATTGGTGTTTCCACCTGAGAATGAAAGATTTGTGCTACTGTTTTAGAAAAATTGATAGGTTGTTTCCACTTCTTAGAATAGTTTGCTATATTGTTGCAAACCCTCGTGCCCTCACTTTCTAAGAATTCAATCATTGGACTTAATTTACGATACTTTGGAGGTGTTATAAGTACGTTTAAATCATCAGCAAATACGTGACAAGCATGAGCACTGGCGCAAGTCACGAGATCGCTATGATAAACTATAAAGAGGTAAGGGCTTAAACTACTACCTTGAGGTAGACCAACATACATGTTGAAAATTTTAGACTTGCTCTTTCCAAAAACAACATAAGCGGTGCGATCACTTAGCCATGAAATAATCAGTTTCAATAAACCTAACGATATACCCATTCTACAAAGTTTTACTACTAATCCCCTGTGCCATACTTTATCATATGCCTTTTGATAGTCCACATACACTGCTAGTGTTGGAACGTTAGCTGCCATATTGTTTTTTACTTCCTGATAGATCGATAGAACTCTAGTAGGTAGTAGACACCCTGGACGAAAACCAGATTGTTCAGTCGGTACAAGGCTATTTTCTTCTGCCCATTGCCTCACTCTTCCAAGCATTATTTTTTCAAATAACTTAGAGTGTGTTGCCAGAAGTGAAATCAGTCGAGTTTGTTCACAACTTGGTATTCCTGATTTTAGTTTGTTCAATGTGACTATTTTAGCTAGTTTCCAGCATTGAAGGTATCGATATTCACTTAACCATGTATTGAAACAGTCCACTAGACAACTAATATACCCTGGTGGAAGTTTTTTGATTATAAAATTAGATACTTCATCAAAACCTGTCGATTTCTTCGGTTTTAACTTAGATATATGCCTTCTTATTTCTGTAACATTTGTCTTTTCAATTTTTTCATTTATGGTAGTAAGTCGATTCATTAGCTCTACATATTCTACTTCTATTTGCACTTCATGAGGATTTGACCAGTCAGTAGTTTGTTCCTTGAAGTGATCCGAATAATAGCAGTAGAGCTCATCAGTAATTTCATTATTCTTTGCCAGTACTGTCGTATTTGTTCTCAATTTAATAAACGGTAGTGATTTAGGTTTATATATTTTTGACATATAGGACCAAAACACTGTATCCTTATTGTCATGTGTTTTTTGTACTTTCGTTAGAAACTCTTGCCATCTACTCGACTTATATTTTAAAATTTCAATTTTTGTTTCTCGTGTCAGAGCCCTTAGTAATACTCTTGTTTCTTCCTTCGCATTACATATTTTTTTCTCTCGATAATATTTATTTCTCACTCTCTTCATTTCTTTCAGTTTTTGAATAAGATAAGCTGGCAGAGCTGGTCGAAATTTTTCTTTTTCTTTCCATTTTGTGAGTCTTTTTTTAAGAGCGGCGAGGAAGCGCACGTAGTTAACGTACCACTCATCAATATGCTCGCTTCTTCTATGCTCTTCCATCCAAAATTTTTGAAGGAGAGTCAGAATAACTTCATATATCTTCCAATTTACATGTGGAAACATTGTATTACTATCAAATCCTACATTCAGACACGTAATCATCACTGGCCAGTGATCGCTAGTACCTATTCTTAAAGTCTCTCCTCTTGTTTCTTCTATATTTGTAAAAGCCAAATCAATGTTTCTATTAGAACGTTTTGATGAGTGGGATGTCGATGGAATGTAACACAGATTATTTTTTTCCACCCATTCTTTCAAAATTTTACCTCGTTTATCTGTTGAGTCACTATCCCATTCTTTAATGGATGCATTGAAATCTCCTGTGATAATTGTATTGTCAATGATATATGGCTCTAGGTCTTCTAGAGTTCTAGTCTGACATATCGGCCAATAGATAGCAATTATTCTAATAGTTTCAGAGAGGCCATATACATCAACAATAACTGTATTTTCCGCATTGAACTCTATTCTTGACGCCTTCAGATGCTTTCCCACAACTACACAGACGCCGCCACTTTTGTTAGTTCCGTGCTGATGAAATATATTAAAATGAGGTATTTTTTGAGAATTCCACAATTCACCAACTTCTGTGAGCACACATATAGCCGCCTCTATTTTATAAACAATATCTATGACTTCTAAACTTCTGGAACCCCAGCCATGGACATTATAACAAAGAATATTTAAGGGTATTTGAACTGATTCAATTTCTTTCCTAGGTATATTTTCCCACTGGGAGAGTATATTTTCTAAAGTACCGGCTGTAAACCATTCAGTAAGAATCCTATCTATTATTCTTTGATCTTTATCTTGGAAACCCCATTGACAGAGCTGATTCATCGCTGTCACTTTGAGATTATCTGATAAAGAAGGACGAAAGGAATTAGCTTCTGGACTTAATTTAGAAAAGAAGGTACTCATCTATTTGCTCATGTTTTGATCGGTTTCAATGTTCGGTGTATTGTCAAGCGAAACTGGTGGTTGTTCCGACGGATTAAGATGTGGAAGTGGAGACGAGCTGCGTTTTCGTCTTGTTGTATAATCCATTTTTAAGTGTGACAATAATCTATTCAAATTATTGAATAGTGCTTGTAGTTTCGGTTGTCTTACTTTTAATCCTGCTACATTATGCATCATCATTGGCCAAATGAAATCACTGACTAAAGACTCGAAAATAGGCAGAAGTTCCAACAGAGTATTATGATGCAAATCGGTATCGAGAGCTGTTTCGTTGATCTTTATATCAATGCGGTCTAATTTTTCCGCCAAACGATAAGTATTTTCTTTCATATCCAAGATGTTTTGATTAATCGCTAATAACATTTGTGTAGAATCTTCTCTTTCATTGGTGTTTACTGCTGCTAATGGTTGTGCTGAACGTAATCCCCATGGAGACGTGTTAGATGGTAGAGTAGGCAGCGCAGGAAATTCTTTTTGGTTATGATAGTATTGTTCTACTTTCGGATGATCTCGAGGTACAACACGTTGTAACTTTCCGGCGGCTATTGCATTGTTTACTTGTTCTTTTAGTGTGGTACGATATTCTACTACTTTTTCGCAATCATTAGATAATGAATGGTGATCACCATCACATTGAGCACAGCGAAGCTGATTTGAACATTTATGTGATTCACCTTCCATAAGGTCTTCAAGACAAATACGACAACGCGGATGTTCTATAACACACTTCTCTCTCATATGACCTAAGCACCAGCAACGAGTACAATATGTCATTCTATTTCCCGATAGAAATGATGTAATACTGCAAAATGAATTTCCAATAGAGATACGACCCAACTTTAACAAGGTGTTATATTCTGCAAGATCATTTACAGTAAATCGGAAATCGTTTGTTCTTCTCTGATATCGATAATTTATACGACTGATGTTTTCAACTGATTGAAGATTTCTTTTGATTTCTTCTTTTACATATTCATCATCATATTGTAATGGAACGTACCGCACAGCTAGAGCAAAAGAATCTGGCGTGAACTTTGGCTTAATTAGAGTAACATTAATATCATTAATTTGCGAGGGCCATTTGTCTGTAGACATTAGTGTTGCATACGATTCTTTATTGTTTACACCTAACTTCAATTTATTTCCCACATGACCTACTAAGGAAAACGAAACTAAAATTCCTTGTTGTTTGAATTTTGACTCAATTATATTTGCTGCTGATACATCAGATGGACGATTCTTTGGATTTATTAACGGATCGTACTCAATCAGAAAACATGGTAAATTACTTGAAACTGCCCGCTTCAATTGGTCAAATGGAAGATGGCGTTGTTGATGTTTTGTTGCTGGGAATGAATCGTGTATTGGATTATTATTCGATACCTGTGCCATATTTCTAGCTATTGGATTATTTTCATGTGCGTTATTTCTTTGTTTTTCATTTGTCAATACGCGTCGTTGTTTTAATACTGGTCTAGTATCATTATCGCTGTTATCTAAATTTCTTTTAGGAGTTTGAGATGTAGAAATCTCGTTATGTTCGTCTAGTAATGATGGGATGGCAAATTTGGTTAGTTGTTGGTGAATACCAATTGCAACATCGGGATTGCCACGTATATACGAAATCATTTCTTCTAAATTGAAATTTAATTGATTATTTATGGTACTTATTGTCGTTCGTTGATTTTTATTTGTCATAGTACCACTTGCTAATTTCTTTTGCTTCAATTTTGCTGATGGTTGACTTTTTTCTTGATAATTAGTGTTATTGTTGTCTCTGGAACCTCTTCTCATTTCGAAGAGAAGAGGAGGAGAATCACGTATATAAAAAGAATGTAAGCAAGCGTTAGTGCGACTGCTCTCGAGAGAGGAAAGGATGAAAGTGAAATGTAGTCTTAAAACATATATATTCAAATAAAATAATTAAAACTACGTAAACTCTATCATTAAATGATTAAACTGCTATTTTAATCAATATTTATTTATCCCCCTCCTTTATGAACACTCCATTATACTGAACGTTTTTCACCGGTCCCTAGAGTGTTCATATTAAGCAGGTTTCACTGTACTTTCGATTGTCTCGATCACTTTGAGGGTGAGGGTGTGTGAGGGTGAGGGTGAGGGGTGAGGGTGAGGGTGCGAGGGTGAGGGTGAGGGTGTGAGGGTACATCTAAATACCGAACTAATTTTATTTTAACATCTTCACAAGAAAGTGAAGGACATTTTATATTGAGGGACATTTTTCTTAGAAACATTTTTTCAAGGACAAAGATCTGGAGGATGTTTTTTCTAGGGACGTTCTTGGCTGTATTCTGCCCAGATACCATCATCAGACAAAGAGACCAATA